>JAUELI010125297.1:0-14178 GCA_031471325.1 Catablema vesicarium
TAAGAGATATAGCAATGCAAGGCATTTGTGGCTGTTGTGATGTCATAATGTTCAAATATATGTTCCCAGGGTCTATTCATTCCAGTTTTTGAACAGCTATATCTTTTGAAGGAAAATAGCTTTTCCAAAAATTAAAAACCTTTTTTCCTGATTTTTTAAGCTCTATCGTTTAGAACAATAAAAAAATCTCAAATCTAGACTTGTGTTCCCCTAAGTTTTGAAAGGTGTAGATTGATAAAAATAAGACATTTGTTTGAAGATTTGAATTTTATTTTTTCATTATAATCTCTAGAACCTATTATTACGTGTTAAACTCACACTACACTGAAGAATTGATCATATTATATACTACAAAAAAGAACTTTTATATATTTATATAATATATATATTATATACACAATCTCACCAAAAGTCAACATAAAGATATATAGATAAAATTGATTTCCTAAACAAGTAGAAAGAATAATTAGGTTTGCTGATTTGAGACAAGTTAACCTTCATCTATTTACTAATATGACCTGCTACACGCACGGCTAGCATTTTCTTTATAGGTCACCTTTTCAAAGTGTTAAAGAACATAAAATAATGTTACAAATTTTATATTAAGTTTTTCTTATCCCATCTGTTCCTTTTGATCAATCATTGCAAATTCACTAGAAATACATATTCACTGAAAGCATTCTCGAAACACAAAATGTTTGGCTAAAATAGGTGTGTACAGACAGAGCCTAGCCAAAGGCTATTAATAGTGATAAAGGTATATATATACTGCAAAAACAAATATCAAACCGTACACTAATAAAGAATACAAAGCACGGTGCTGAAGAACAAAAATAAATTAAAAAATTATATGTGATAGAAAAGAGTGAATTTAAAAAAATAAAATAATCAAAAAATAATGCACTAAAGTTAAATTAAGTAATTACATACAGCAAGTATAACATCAGGGTTCAAAATAACTGTAAATAAATAACAAATGTGGTGGAGTAAACTTTGAGCATAGATTCAGGCTGCATAGCCTAAATCTATGCTCAAATATCTCTCCTCCACAAAGCTCATTTTTAGTTATTTTGAAGCATGAACATCTCAACTGGTTTAATTTTAAGGCCTAGTACTTCTAATGGTTGGTTTAAAAAACACTAATTCATAATAAACTTAAGCTCAATTTTCTTCAGTTCTACTTGAACATATTGAAGAAAAAGCTTCTCACTAAGTCAATATGGACACGTTTCGTTTGTGTTTCCCTGACTGCTGTAAAAGTGTTTCACCAATTATCCAGACCTTACTTTACTTCTACACAGAAGATATGAAAATTTAAAAGATATTTATCGACAAGTTATGTTAGCTATTTCCAAGATTTATATAACATTTAACAATTAATTTCATGATTGGTATAAAGCGAAAAATCTGGCAGATCATAAATTTTAGATTGTCACTTATTACTATGCAATAATTTAAATACAAAAAAAATCATTTACAAACAAAAAAATCCACAAAAATTAACCGAACTAATCAACACTTTAACAGTTTGAATATTCTCCAAATATTTCCATAACATTAAGGAATAATATCACACATTAATTTAAAACTTCTAATATATAACAATTATTCCAAGATATTCATATAAAAACAGAAGATTGAAATGACGTATCACCAGTGTGTTAAACACAACACAAAGTAAATTTCAGAAAAATTAATTATGTTCCCAAGAAAGTATCCAGTGGAAAAGTATTTTTAACATAGATGCTAAGATGAGAGCGAATAACAAACTATGGGAGAGTGCCAAATCACAGCTGAATCTATGCTAAAAAATTACGTTCTCAGCATTGTGCAGTTGCCATTCAAAAAAAATCAAAATCAATAGTTATCTAACTCTGATAGACATCAAAACAGTAAGATTGAAATTAATGTCTAACACTTTTTAAACAACTGAAACTACAAGCTAAGATCAATGTTAAATATAATTGCTGTAAAAGTCCTATAATAAAATTTAGTTGTAAAAATAAATTTGTTGTTATTTGAAATCTGTTTTTTCTGACACTTGAGTAATATTCAATAGTGAGCGCCTCCAAAAAATAAGTGACCCTGAGGACTGAAAAAAGTGAAAATCTCACAATGGTCTACTAGATAAAAATATTATAATATTGTTCAGATCCAATCATTCAGAAGAGATGCAAGCCTATATATCTATAAAGAACTTTATCTTTTCCTGGTATATTAACATGGATCCCTTCATTATTGAGGCTTAATAACATTATTGTTCCGACTTGCTTTAACATGGGTACAAACATAGATCATATAAAATTATATAGTCAAGTCTGTATATTCCAATAACATTCACCAATTTACTAAAAACTAACATGCTTTTCCTGACAGCTAAATGTGAAAGTTTGAGAAAGTTTGAGAATATTTATAATAATAAGGTGTGATAAAAATGACAATGTGGTCTGTGGAGGAGTAATTTTTTAGCATAGTTAAAGCCTTAATCTATGCTAAAAAAACTTCTTCTCCATAATTGAAACTTCATCCAGCCTCATAATTACTATCTGTAGGTTTGAGTTTTTTATGGATACGATTTAAAATGGATAAATCTTAAAGAGTGACTTTTTATAAATATAAAATATAACAACAACGGCAAACAAGCATGAGATAGAAACTGGCTTTTTTGACATCCAGTACTCGAAATAATTGAAAATAATCACTGTGGGGGAGGGATTTTAAGTATTGAAACATTACTCAAAATCCCCTCCTCCACAGCGAGCATGTGTTGTTATTTCGAACACTAAATATGCTTATATCTTCATTTTAAGAGAAGGTTATCTTTCTGATAATTTTATAAAAGCAAACAATTTAAAGTTGCTTAGTGTGTATACTCAGTAAACTAAGGTCAATTATATATTATGTACAGCGTTTGAAATAACTATAAATACCAAATGTGAAGGAGAGAGTTCGGGGGAGAGATTTGGTTCAGTTAATCTATGCTAAAAAAGATCTCCGTCACCAAGCTTATTTTTACTTCTTTCGACCTTTGATCTATTTTCATCATAATATTATTTGTAGTACTTATTATACATTTCATTAACATAATTCCTAAAACAACATCAAAGAACAATATAAACAACCAACACACAAGCTATGATATATTTTATACTGTGTCTGACTAAAATATGCTAATTACAACAACTTTTCAGCTTAATATCATCTCAACAATGCTTGAAAAGAGTTCCTTAGGAGTTATTTAAAAAAGACATGTTGCAGCACATTGGATCTAGCATGACCTTGTTCTCCAAAGTTTCTTAGTTAAAATTTATCTGAATTATATGTTTAATGGTAGCTGATATTCAATCTCACTCAAGAGTATGCGTAAAGTCTTGAGTTTATTGAAAACAAGAGGATTGTTTACACAAACACTCACAAAAAGCTACTGAAGAGAAATTTAATGAGGTTATAAAAAGATGCTCCTGCACATAGAAAATAGTCAAACAAATTCACCAAAGCAGATAAAATAATTAGTTGGTAAACAGCAGAAGATTCCAACCATACAAGACAACATTCGTCACTTGAAGATTAACCTTTAGAGTTCGTATTCATTTTAATAGTACATTATTGAAGAAGACAATTTCATGGCAAAATATCATGCAATGTTTTTTTATATTGTATCTTTGTGACATCATGTTGGTGTTTCCTGATGTGTGTATACATATTACTGGATGTGCGAAATGTCATCCCACAATCATTGCATTTATAAGGTTTTTCTCCAGTATGTATACGTTCATGAATAGTGAGATTGCATTTTATACGAAAACCTTTGTTGCAAATGTAACAGGTGTATGGTTTCTCTCCAGTGTGAATCAATTCATGTCGTTTCAGATCTGACGTTCCAGCAAAGCCCTTTCCACAGTATTTACATGCAAATGGCTTTTCTCCGGTGTGTGTTCTCATGTGTCGCTTAAGATTACCAGCCTGAGAGAATCGTTTACGACAAACACTGCACTCATTCACTTTTTCTATGCAAGATGTTTTCTTGTGAGCATTTAAACGTTCCAATGAAAAAAACTGCTCTTCACATTTATGACATTCATAATCATTGTTTACCATACAATGATTATTTTGATGGTAGGTTAAATTTCCCTTCAAACTAAATCCTTTCCCACATTTATGACACTGGTACACTTTCATCCCAGCATGAACTAAAGCATGCCTTTTTAAATCGGTAAGTCTGGTGAAGTTTTGACCACACTCTACACATTTGTAAGGCTTCTCTCCAGTGTGAATACGCACATGCCTTTTCAGATTGCCTGGAGTAGTAGAAATCCTATTGCAAACGGGACATCTTAAGCGTCGACGTCTTCTATGCCCTCCTTCTTCAATAGTAGATTGTGCACCATCTTCATCATCTAGTTCCTGTAGTTGGCTTTCTTCAAGTTTACAAAGCTCTAAAATCTCTGATGCTGTAGGACTTGAACCTGAACTCCATAGGTCATCATCTCTTTCTGGTGAGAAAGAACCTGAAGGTGAATCAACATCTTCTGAAGGTGAAGAAAGTTTGGGAGATCGCCCTTCGTCAATTTTGAAAACTTTATCTCTCATATCTGGAAATTGTTGAGCTTTCTCAGGTGCAACAGCAATTGGATGTAACATTTCATTCCTTTTGACAGTTGTCTCAACAAATGAAGGTCTGTAGTAGGGAGTGTAATAAGGGGTTGGAACCAAATATACCATTGTACACCTAGACATATCATTTTCATAGGCATATGGATGTCGCAGTGGTAGTTCCCGAGAACTTTCTAATGGATAGTGATTTGATATTTTTAGATCCTCAGGTTTTGTTGGAGATTTTAGATCAGGTTCCTAAATAACGAAAATATTTTTATCAATAACCTGTTTACTGAGAAATGTCATTAAAATTCTTTATGACAATAATAACTGTCCAACTACTGTAAATCCTATTAAGGATGCTTATTAAAGAATGGCGCTACTAAAATATATAGTAAAAAAGGTATTTACACTTAATGTAGGGCTGTGCTGATTCTAGGATTTATTAGTTAATTTAATTATTAATTAAAGTAATTAGCATTTCAACAGTAGTAGAATTCGTCTGAAATCTAGTAAGAGCCTAACTTGTTTTTTTCAAGATATAAACTTGATTATCAAAAGTCGAGTACTGCTCATGAAAAACATACAAACAATATCAAAGGTAATTGGAAAGGAAAAAGTATAGTACTGCTCATGAAGAACATACAAAGAATATTAACCGAAAGTAGAGTACTGCTCATGAAAGAACATACAAAGAATGTTTTGATATAAAAGACACATAACAAGATCTTACTGTTATAACGAACTTATTGCTTGGTAATCTCCTTATAAAAAATTCCTGTCAAAATGAAACTTCGGTTAAAACTATGTCACCTTTCAAAGTTTGTTACATCCAGATAAAACTTTACATAAAAATGAGTTGAACTTACACGATGGCCTCTACTTCTTTCTTCTTCAACTTCTGAATCATATCCATATTTACTAGGTAAACTCGCAAGACTTTCTTTGACATCTTCAACTGAAAGAGTAAGCTCTGCTTCTTCTTGTTTCACAATTGGCATACCATCATATCGGCAATCTTCATAATATTGAAGTTCGATTTCAGTATCAAAATCTTTTTCTTCAATTTGGTTTGCGGAATTGTTTTCAATTGTTGTACTCATATTTTTTTTATCCACCTAAAATAATAAAACAGCTGCTGATACCATCTTTAAATCTAAATATTATAGACTTCTTTAACTCTGGTTAATAAATTGGGTTAATTCTAGTAAAATATTATTCTGTTTAGCTACAGAATAGTTAACAACGTTTTCAGTCACATCATTAAGAATACAGCCCAAACTACAGACTACAGTCTGAACACGGAGTTACAAAATTAACTTGATAATGAAAACAGAAACAAATATACATTGTTATTCTGAAAACAAAACTGGAGGTGCTAATTAAAATATGAAAAAAATGAAATGAAACACTAAGTTGGCAAACAATAAGACACAAATCAGATTTTTTGACCTGTTTAAATCTTAGTTGGACAGAATATTGAACATACCCTTAACAACTTATTGCATAGTTAAAAATAGTGTAAAGCAAAGAAATCACAAATTGTGACTTTTTTTATTTCATTTAATCATTCAGACCATCTTTTCATGTAAAATTTTGAATATCAAATAATAATTTAATAATTTCAATTACTTTTCACATGTTACTACTCAACTCCATTGTTTGGTTTTTTTCTGAACTTTAACAAGCTCTAAGTCCTCTCAGTATTTCAAAAAAGAGAGCAAGTTTTCACAAATAAATGTTGACCTCGTTTTTTTGTAATAGTCATTGGTCATCTAACTTCACAGTTGTATTTTGAATAATATTATTAAATTTAGATGAAAAATGAAGTTTTGATGACAAAAAAACGAAAAGCTAGGTATTTATTTGCTTTACACTATCCTTAAACGGTTACAATAATGCTGAGTGAGCTTTAAATTTGAAAATATTTACAAAAATATCTTGAAATAAATATATGTACTATTATTCCCACAGTGGTGTCTTTCGATGAAGTTTCAAAAACTATAACTAGTGATTAACTTTAAATCTTTAAAACTTTTTTATAAAATGTACACAGATGGATTCTCAGATCTAGTATGACCTGCCAGAAGTTTGCAAAGTTAAGAAAATGTGCATCAATATATCATGATAAAAACAGCTGAGAAATGTACATCCTTCAGAGTAGGCATTTAGTACAAAGCAATTCTGATATTTAATAAAAAAATTAAGGTAAAATTTTATAAAATTAAGAAACTGAAGCTAAGATTTCCTTATTTTACTTCCAGTACTTATCGTACACAATATAAAGGGTGTCCATTCATCAACTAGAAATGCCTCTCTCTATGATGTTGTAGACTTATTTGAGAGTATTTTAACATTTTATATGCTCAAGTGCAACAGAGAATGAGCAAAACAACCAGAGAGAGTCCACATAATTCTGCTGTAACATACATTTTCTCGAGATCTTCTTCTATGAAACAAAATGTAAATGGTTAAAGGTTTCTGATGGACTTTTTTAAAAAAAGAATTATTGTCAAATAAAAAAAACATTAGAAAACATTTTAAGCTAAACATTCAATGTTTAGAAATATTAATCAGGGTTTGAAAAACTGTAAATACCACATATGGAGGAGAGATTTTTGAGCATAGATGCAGGGTCATGTAGTCCTAAAATCACTCTTCCACCAAGCATATTTTTTATTTATTACTATAAAGTGAAGTACACTGCTTTAAATATTTTTAAAAATGAAAAAGAAACATCATACCATATAGATATAAATATAACAACTCAACCATTTATACATGAGAAACTATAAAGAGAAATCGTTTTTTTAAATGTCTACACTAACTTTTATATTGATTATGATTACAAGTGTTTTAAACAATGTTCTAGAAACTGGTATATATGATGGAAGGCATTTCAAATTTACATCAAGCTTACGTTTTTCAAAATATATCTGACAGAAAATTAGATAACTAAATATTCTTGTTCTGTCTCTTTTTCCAAACATGAACATTTTAATTTGAATCAAAAGATTCTTTTGGATGCTGTTCTATAATTGTCCTCAGGTGAGACCCAATAGGAATTGCTTCTCGAACTTCTGTAGGGTCAGTACCAGGCTTCAAAGTGAAAACAGTATATGGAGACTGACCAGATAAGATAGATTTCTGTGTTGGTTCAATAATATCCGATGATTCGATATCCACATTGCTATCATCACTCGTCTGAATGAAATTATTTGTAATATTTAAATCAGATTCTTCTGTCATCAGCATTTCATTATTAACATGATTCGAAGAAACTGTAATATACCTATCAGCAGGTGTTTCAGTATGCGCCATAAAGGCAACAGCTTGTTGAAGTGACACTGTAGTTTCCATTTCTTGCAAAGCATCCTCAACAACTTTCAAAACATTATTCAGGCGCATTGAACTATGTAACCTTTCATGTTTTCTTAGGTTTCCATTTTGAGTAAAAGATTTTCCGCATAACTTACAGAGGTAAGGCTTTTCCCCAGTATGAGTCAATTCATGTCGTTTTGTATCTTTAATCCTCAGAAATGATTTACCACAAAAAGAGCATAGAAATGGTTTGATACCTGTGTGTATTTTACGGTGCTCTCTTAGAATATGTTTTTGACCAAATGATTTTCCACACTCCTCACAAGTAAAAGGCTTTTCACCTGTGTGTATGCGTAAATGAGCATTCAATGAGTCCCGCCTCGGAAATCTTTTTTCACACATTGAACATTGGTGGGGCTTCTCACTTGTGTGTTTAAACATATGTCTCTTTAAATCACCTGATCGTCGAAATCTATCACCACAAACACTACAAATGAACTCTTTTTGATCAGAATGTACAGCTTTATGAGATATAAGTTGTCCCAAGGTTCTATATTTTCCATCGCAAATAGTACATTTGTATGGTTTCTCACCAGTATGTACACGGTTATGTTTTCCAAGCTCACTCGATGTTCGAAACGTTTTATCACAAGAACAACATGCATGTGGTTTTTCACCTGTATGTATTCGCTTATGCAATTTCAAGTATGTTGGTTCTGTAAATGCTCTATCACATTCATCACATTTGAAAGGCCTTTCGCCTGTATGTAGTTTCATATGTCGTTTTAAATCTGAGGCTCGTGTCAGAGATTTTTGACAAAAAGTACACTTGGATTTTTGAGGGTGTTCAGATTTAACATGATACTGCAATTTTTTATTGTCTGGGAATTCTTCCAAGCAAAGATAACAAGTTTGAACATTATGGACCCTCTTAACATGCCTCTTTATTTCATTGTTACTATAAAAAGATTCTTCACATTTATCACATTTAAACATAACTTTGTGGATTTTACTATGAGTAGCTAGATTTTTCTTTGATGTAAATGTGCTGTCACAATCAGAGCACTTAAGATTTAGGAGCTTTCTGATTTTTTTACATTTTTTAAAGTTCAGCAACCCTTCGTTGTGGGACATTGTTTCTTTGTTGCTTGCTTCATCTATGATTTCAATAAAGTGTTGTTTCTTGTGAATAAACAGTTTTCTCTTTGAAGTAAACTTCTTTTTGCATTCAGGACATTCATAGATATTTTTAGTCTTTATTTCCTCAACTTTACGCAACGCATTATTTACTGTTACAGAATGCTCAGTATTCAAAAATTCTGTGTTATGAGTTTTTAAATGAGCAGCAAGCAGAGTTGCTCTTCTAAATTCTTTCTGACAAAGTTCACATACATGTTTAATTTGTTGCAAACTTTTGTGGAATTCTTTTTCAGTTGCCTAAAATAGAGAAATATCATTTCATGTAATATAAGATGGATGATACAAAAACTGGGTAGGTGGAATATTATAACTTACATCAATCCACTGGCACAACTATTCTCAGTACATAATAAACTATTGCTAAAACAACATTATATAGTATTAAGGTGGCTTGCGCCCCTTAACCCTATTAAGAATGGGCTGTTTAGGGCTCTTCAATACGGGGAGCGGGGGGAGGGATTCTGCCCCCCTTCGATATCTCGAAAACTTTATATGGTATGACCATAAAATTTGGTACACATGTTGCTGTTAATTTAATGAAAGAAACAAAATAATAACAAAAAAATTCAGAACGGCTGCTACGTTGTGATGACGTCATAAGAAATGTTCAAAAATTGCTGTTTTTGGGGTAAAAACCGACTTTTTTAAATTCTATTCCAAAGAGTTCAACTATAGATATCTTCTTGTTTTGATTTTCTGTAAGATAATACTTTGAAATTTAACATATCTTCCGGTTTTTACACCAGAATTTTTTGTAGGTCTGTAGGAAATGTCATTAAAAATTCATGTTCACTGAATCATTATTAAAAAAGTTATTTAAAAAAAAGTGACAGGGGGTGGGCGGAATCCCCAGATAAAGTTCTGAGAAAACCTTTTTTCTAACAATTTTTTGTACCTGTCCACTCTACTCTGTTTTCTGAAGATTAGGGTGTTTTCGTTTTTAGTTTGAGTTTCAGTTACGGAAGATCTAGCATTTTTATCCCTCCTCCATTGTAAATTTTCCTAATAACCACAACAAAAACGACCATATCGTTTCATCTAAACTCTCCGAATAAGATCGTGGAAACCCTTTTGTTCCGAATTGATTGATCTATCTTTACCGGAATTTTAAAGGAGATGCAAACCTCTGATGGAACTTTATTGCTCTGAGCATAGAAAAAATATATATTACTTTATCAATCTAAGAAAGATAAGATTGCCTTAACATCTCGAATGAATGAAATGCTTTTCTTCATGTTTCAATTACATTCTTCAGACTGTCTACGGCGTTCTATTTTAATTATTGCATTGTATGACTAATCTTCTTTTAATATTAAAGTCAACTAATATTATCATCAAATATTGAAGGTGAATTAAAATGCTGAAATGTTCCAACTATTGAAATGTACGATGTACTGTAAAGTAGATAAATTGTATTGTCTACTCAAGTGAAGTAATTATCTCAACTTTTTACAAGATTTTAACATGAATAAAATTATGCCAAATCTGAGGGGACGCAAGCCACCTTAAAGCGTTATATGTCATGTGGAGAAAAAGATAGTGAATAGAAGATGGTGAATTTTTTTATTTTAAAAATTATATGATTTTTGCCTGCTGCTGTAATTAGGTAAAGAATAGTTATCAGATCTTTACATACTGTAGAGTAAATGAAAAAGTATAAATCAAGGGTACAGTACAAAAGTGTAAAAAGCATAAAAATGTTTTGTTTATTTAACGTTCTGTTGAATTAACCAAAGATAATTGGATTATCTAGTACGCAATATAGATCAATAGAATTCTGCTGGAACCACAATGACTAATCATCCTATTAAAATCTGGGTAGGAAATCTTTGAACAGCATTGTGCAAAAAATAGAGAGAGGAATGTTACTTGAAAGATGAAACAAATTCCATCCTGGATAGTACTTTCCAGCTCCAGAAAAGTTTTCAGAGTAAATGTCCTTGAAGGAAGAAGCAAAATACCTAGCATATCATTAATAAATCGACCTGTGCTAAATTAATTATAAGCTGAATGATCTTAGATTAGAGAAAACCTTGGAATCCCAATATCTTAAAATTCTTAACAAAAAAAGCTCTATAAGAGATTTTGTAGTGAAAAAATGTTTAAGCAGATCTTTCCAGTAAAGACAAGTATATTAATGAAGTAGAAAACTACAGAAGCTAAACTTTAAAAACAAATTCAATGCATCCAGAAAGGACCTGAATATGTATATGCCTGAATTGCACCTATTGTGTAAACCCCCCTGTCCGCAGTAAAGATGCTGACATTAGTAAGCCACTCTCCTAGGCAGAGGTTATAAAGATTTGAGATAATTCTTTCACAAGGTTTCTTCTCTCAAAAGATTTTCTAATCTTTGCTGCGGACTTTGAACAAGCTATATATTTCTGATTCTGCTGTGCATAACAACAAATTTATTCGCAGATGTTTGCAGTGTCGTTCAAGATGCTTCTTTGCACTAGATTTAAGCAATGTAGAACAAACATGCCTAATGATATATGTATGTGTAAAAAATGTAAATTTTTATGCCTTGTGTAAACTTTTTATTTCCAATGAAAAGGGCTATAATAAATATTTACCGATGTACCGACATTGTAAAAAATCGGTAAAAAATAAATAAATGCCAAACGAACGACCCATGCGTAATATACAGGGTCGGGTAATGCCAAACCATACATACATTTATGGCTGGCCTTAGGTATTGTTTTCTAGCATCATAAAACTCAATTCCAGGTTAAATGTACATATTTTTAGTGATTTGGTCAAAATACCTCCCCATATATTTTTTAGCCAGTTTTTGGTATTTTGAGTCCATTTCTTTTAAAAAAATGCAAAATTTAAGAAGCGTATCAATACCTCGAGCGAATTTTGTGTGACAAAAAATAAAAACTTACATTTTGATGAATTGTATTATCATTTTGTTTTTGAAAGAATTCATTATCTTCATTGATGATATACACACTATATGAACTATCCTCCCCTGTACTTTTTATACAACTATCAGCAGCATCATCATCAGAAGTCAAAATTAGAAGTTTAGAATCCATCTAAAATAAATAAAAAAAAGAATTTACAGAAGATTGATTGAAGTTGTATATTTGATAACTTTTCAGTACAGTATGAAGCCTTTATTTCTAACTTACTGTAACAAAGTATATATAATATATATATTGTTGGAAAGACCTTGAATTTAGTATAATTTGTATTTTGTGTCTCTTTTGCTACCTCGGAAGAATGAATTGAAGGTTTTACATTTGATGCTTCTTTTGGAAAACTAAACATCCGAAAACTTTGGGGATTTTTTCAAGCACTTTTTCGCTACCGGTATAAGGTAGTGAAAATTCAATCTCTTATAGTCACAATAATTCCATAGACATCTCTATTTGGTATTCTCTCTTTAGTGCTTGTAATAACTAATCAAAATGCTTGAAGAATCGTGAAAAAGCTTCAGCTATCTGTTATAGCCACTTTAGAAGTACCTAATTATCAAAATATTTCTACGCAGGTCAGCCATGCTGCGTTGGTAAGGGGAGGGGGGAGGAGCTAGGAAAAGGGAAGGCCAGGGAAGAAAACAGGGTAAGGAGGAGGGGGAAGGGAAAATAAAAGGGAGGAGGAAAACTCAATCTTCAGAAAAAAAGGTAGTAGCACTAAGTGCTTGGATGAAGCCCTGTAGTGTAGATCTAAAGATGGATTTCCTATGTTTACTAGACCATGACATTAGGAGCATTTTTTTAATTTTGAGTTTCAAAAAGTTTTTCAGATGGAACAAGCTTCATATGTCTTTTAAGTTACCTTGAGGTATCTACTTTAAGAATATGGCGTATAGCAAGTGTTTTATGGGAGCTACTAGCTTTCAGGGGGTTATTGGCAGTTTTGGGTGCGCTAATTCCACCTAACAGTAAAAATCATGAAAATTAACTTTATTTTTATTAACCACCTATAACATTAGAAAGCTCTTATGAATGAGTATAGTAATTTTTCGCCCCATTTCTGAGTATAAAAGGTCAAACTTCAGTTTTTTGACAAAATTTGAAAGCAATGCTGAGTACTGTAAAACTGAATTATTAGATTTTAGTCATATCTCTCTTTTTCCCAGGGTATTTATTATAGACTACACATTTTTTTTTTGTAATAACTTCTTTGTTTCTTAGAAATACCTACCTTGCAAAATTTATTATGGTAGTCTAATGCTTTCATATAAAACCTACAGGCCACCCTTCCGCAGCAAATCGCATTCTGCATTACCACTATTGGGGGCTTCTAACAGAGAAACGGAAGATTTTATGCCAATTTTTTTTAATTTATGTTTTTTGGTCATTCAAAATTAAATCATTATTGGCCATTTTTTAGATTTGAGAAACTGAGAAACTTTGACTACTGAAAACACCAAATTCTTAAGAAACTTTTCAGTGCTAAGGCCAAAACCAAGTTCCTTATAAAAAAAAATGTGTACTGCTGCATTATAGACCTATTTCAATGTTTACATTTACTGTAGCAATTCGCACCTTGCTGTGTCATAATAGTTAAGGAACGGATACATAAAACACATTCGTTTCAAAAAGTAATTCAAAACAACAACAAAACAAACTGGAATGAGATATTCCAGACTTGTATTTTTTCGCTTAGCGCTACCTTATTTTCCACCATTTACTTGCTTAGAACTTGATGCAACTTTCACAAAGAAATATGTGGGTCGCTAAAAGTAACATCAAGTTCTTAGCAATGTAAATAGAGAGTGAGAATGCAGCACAAACGAGAAAAAATAAAAAATTGTTCAAACGATAAGTCTCTAGAAAGTAGTTTAAGCTTTTGCTCTGAAATCGAACGTCACAAGAAGCTAAACCCACTCATCCCTAATGCGTCACTTGTCATTTGGTGAAATGGCTCCAAATGAATTTTTTCATATAAACTGTACCAACCATAATGTGGTTTTGTAAAAAAAGTGTAGTGCACCAAATCCAGACTGGGAGTGTGTGGTATACAAATATAACGAAAAAGATCTTGGCGTGATAATCGACGATACCTTGAGGTTTCATGATCATGCATCGAACGCAGTTAAAAAAG
>JAUELI010127375.1:0-14151 GCA_031471325.1 Catablema vesicarium
GCTTTAAGCTAAATTCAAGATAACATGACACATTGAAGTTCCGTTGAAAAATTCTTAAACTTCCGATTTAACATAAAATATTCTAAACATACAAAAATGATTTATGATATCGGAAAGTTAAAAGTATGCTAATGAACTATTAGAGAGTATGAAAACAAACACATGATTAAAAGGTTTCTTTGAGGTGAATTGAAACTAATTTGTTCTCTTAAAACTGCATTTAATGCGTGGTTGCATTTACTACAAAAATTGCTAGTATTATAGTAGAGCTATCCAAGAGACATAAACACTGATTTTTCAAGAAACCCTTGATATCTATCAGTATTGATAAGGTATCAGTGTTATATAACTCATGAGAACTAACTTTGTTATTCTTGTTACGAATTTACAAAAAGTACACTTGATTATAAATCCTTGTTTGTTCCAATCTTAGGGAAACTTTTTCTGTCATCAACGATTCACGGATCCAGTATATTTGAGATCTTGAAACAAATGAGATAATGTGCAAGAGAAACGATCTGAAACGATTCCCATAGAGAGATAAACCAAAGAGAAATAAGTCCTTGAGGTTTATTCAACAGGGATTTCCTATTAATTAAGAACTTGCACATTCCCGATTCAATATATTTCCTCATTGGAAGGAATTATTGCTTTCGAAAATCAGTTTCCCATTTAATTATTCATTTCCATATTAAAATCATGTGAAAGAGGCTCACATGAAACTTACTAAACGTAAACAAACACAAAACTGAGGTAATTGAAGAAATTGGCAATCAGCCACTAAATGAGACCATGTGATACACATATGATATGTAATCCCATGGAAAGAATGTATGAAACTTTTTCTGATCGGCACATGGCCACACTTACTAATTAAATTTGGGTGTAGAGCTTAAATCCACGCTTACATGCGGGGAATAGTGATGCATCAAACCAAAGCATATAATATGCGTAATTCCTGGGCTAAGGATTGATTTACATATCTGTACGAGATTTCTTCTTCAGTGTACAATCTAGTTTATACATAGTCAATAGGGCATTTTATAATATTAAACTCTCTTTTTCTTCCAGCTCATACAGCAAGAAAAAAGAATTCATTTCATCGAAAAACATCGAATAGAAACGAATTAAATCGAGGATTAAAAAACGAATTCATAGCATCATTGAAAACTATCATCCGATCCCTACCGCAAGATCAACTCTGTAAATTTTTAGATAAATTTGCAACAGATAAAAAAATACATTACAATTTAATCGTAGAATTCTATCCACTATACAAATTATGTGCCATAAAAATACGTAATAAAAAATACACAAGGATACAAATTTCTAATAAAAAAGACATCGCTTTGTTGTTGACTCGATTATACAATCGTTTACCGTTACCTTTTCAATGTAATATATTAACAATGACAACATTAAGTCAACTTGGAGAATTAAGACCAAGATTTGAACATTCAAGCGAATCCAAAAGAAATGATCGTGCAACAAAATTCATCAAAGAAGTCCTTTTAAATGATGAAAAAGACTATTCGAAAACCGAACGAAAAAGAAAAATTGCTAGGCTTATTGAAAAAGCAGAATCAAAATTAAATCGAGTTCATGATCTAATACCAGTTGCTCGTCAATGCAGTAAACTAATACGTGAAGAAAGTGCATATAGCAATACAATAAAATTCACTATAACGAGAAACAATAGAACTAGCCTGCTTCGTGTAACAACCAAATTATCGAGACTAGTTCCAGTGATTGTTGAAAACTATCTAAGAGAAAGGGGAATGGGTTTGAAAGTTGATGACTATTGGTACAAAAGATTGGGAACAAGTTTTCGTGTCATTTTTTTCAACGAAAAAGTAAAGAGGAATAAAGATATTGTTTACGCGAATATTTTTCTTTTTAAAGGTGGTACTTCACCGCGAAATGCTAATTTAATGTTAGCATCTTTATACGATTATGGGAGAGAAAAACTAAATAAATTTTTAAACACAAACATAAAAATAAGTGCCCTTGTAAATAAAGCACAACTTCGAGTTAAAAAACTCTACTTTGACGCGGAAGTAACATTCCCAACATATTTATCAACATATTTTACAAGTCTCGACCAACCACAACAGTGTTTTATATTACAATTACTTGCCGTCTACTCAAATACATCTCAAAATGAAATTGTGAAAAATTTATTAAGCAATCACCAAATAAATAAAACTATATGTATTCATAATGACACTAAACAAACAAAAACCTATCCCAATTTATTTAACAATGTTACAGTCCAAATAAATGGCTCACGTGGGACGAATGTTGTCAAGAATAATTCAAAACCCGTCACGCATAAATTAACAGATGTTGAAATAATTATGATAGCATCGTTATTATGTTTTTTAATATTTTTTGCAATATTTATTGCAATTTGTGGTTTATTTTACCATAGAAAACATAAATATAACAGCAGTAAATTACCGTATGTAAGTGAGTACAATATTGATAGTTCTGATTTACATGCTTACTACAGAAATAGAGATAATGCTAAACTGAAAAACAATGTACCTAGTTTATCAAAACAATGCGATGCAGATGACGCACACTCCACCTCAGATACTTTTAGTAGTGACAGTAGTGATAGAAATACAAATTCTACTGTTATAGACACGTATGATGATGTTTGTCACCATGTAAAAGCTCATGAAAATAGTCATTGTTCAAAACTTAATTTTTTTCAATGTAACAATTCATCAGATGATATATATTTGCATTGTGATAACCAACAAAATATAGAGAATAAATCAATTAATAACCAATCGAAATGCATGATATATTTTGATGACCAATCAGAACGTTTTGTGCATTCTGACGACCAATTAAAACATTCAAATTCTTCTATTGACCAATCAGAAAATTCAAATTCAACGGGTTACCAATTAAAACCAACAATTATTTTTAATGACCAATTAGAACCTCTGAAATCTTCAAATCAATTTGCTTTACCAGTTCTTATAAACGAACTGTTGTATGACGTTTCAGACATTTTTCACGAAACAGGAGATATTTTACCCATTCCGTTGAAAGAAACAGATGTCTGAAGACTCAAATTAGTTCATTATTTCTTTCTCATTTAGGTATGACGTCATTCTAACGCCGTCATGTGCCGGCACGGTCACGTCATTTTTGTGACGTTGCTAAAGTCAGTATAATTTACTGTAATGAATAAGTGACCAGGAAGATATTGATAATTGAGAATGTTGAATCCATATCATATCATTCACTAGAAAACAGAATGAAAACGGAATAAGAAATGAATCCAACTTAATTCTAATATTAACTTGCTTTCTTTCTAGTTCCCTTTATCATACAGGATAAGTTGAAATTCACTTTTATTCTATTGGTAGAATCATTCATGGAAAAATACTTTTCCTTACTTTTCCTTGGCCCATTTTCCAAACGAAACCAACGAAAAAGTTGAAATTTTCAAGTATTGATTTTTTTTCGGCTAGAAAGTAATTTGATTGGTTTATTTTTATTTTCAGCAGAAACTCTTTTTAAGTGGAAGCATTGTAGATTCAAGATTTTCACGTTGGGTCTATTCTATATCGGAAATGCGGCAACTCTTAAATCGGGTTTTGGAAAATAGTTCTTTATTTACATTTACATACACCTTGTTAAAAAAAATGAAGCACGAATCTTTGATATATTTCTTGGGAAAATTGACTTCATATTCAAAGTAAGTACATGTTTTTTTTGTACAATAAGATTTAAACGGAGTATAAATTATGCAATACTAACTTATTTATACAGAATATATACTAATTTATGTAAAACATACAGTCATATGAAACCTAGTCATTTATGTTTGTGTTTAGCCGTAAACCTTCACAACATTTAGCTGTAACCTATGTAATTATATAGTGACAAGCCGATACAGTTATGTTACTAGGCTGGGACTGATCCATTTTGGAGACAACTGGGACAAAGGTTGACCCCTTTAAACATATTTCCATCTTCCCCAGACACTCACTAAGTACAAAAAAACTGATTTTCTGACTTTAGCAAATCTCCTACAAATATTTTTTATCATAAACAGCAGTAGACTTATTACTTAGAATACAACTGTGAAGTTAGATATATCAAACGCTGTACAAACTTGTGGAAAATATATGATGTTAGATCGATAGAGTTCTTTTTAAGTAAAAGTCACTATATAACTTAAAAATCTTCATGGTTTGGACTTGGACTACTGGCAAACATTAAAGCACATTAAACTATATTCGCTAAAACGTAGACGAGAAAGATATATCATCATCTATGTATGGAAAACTCTTGAAAGATTGCTGCCTCAAATTTATTCCATATCTCCAACCATCTCTCGTTGGCTTGGTAGAAACTGGAAAGTCATGTCTAATTGCTAATAAAAAAGGAATGGGTCTCTAACAGTACATGGTGTAAGACAGTTTAAACTCCTTACCTAAGTATATCCGAAATGTAACTGATGTAACTGTCGATCAGATTAAATCAATCCTTGCTCAATTCCTGAAAAAAATAACTGATCAACCTCTAATTAATGGTTACACTGCAAATAGAAGAGTCGACACTAACTTTCTACTAGATATGATTAGAATCACTATTAGAGAAACGTTACGTGATGCTGATGTTGGTAGCAACAGTCGGTCATTGGATTAGCCATCTTGAAGATTCTAACTTCAAAAGTCAAAACAAGTGAACAAGTAAGTAAGTAAAAAGAATAAAAATACATACGAATTTTTTAAAACTCAACAAATATGTAACTGTAATTTTCTCAAAAATACCATATTTCTCGCAATTAAAAAACCATACCAAACCTACGTGAAACCTGTGCAGTCATGTTCCACTTGTGTTTCAAACGAGATATTCGAATAAATTTATTTTTGTATGATCATAAAAGAGGAACGCGCTCGCTGTGTTTAACGACGACACAGAAAGAATATGGAGGCGATGCGCTCTAGAGCAGATCTGTATACTGACACCAAATTTGACAACAGTACATATGTAAATTTTAAAATGAAAAATGGCATAGTTATAGTTAATAGTTAAGTTATCACAAGCTCCTAGCCCAAGGTATCAATATATGGCGTTTTTAATGCAACCAGCTCACTCACAAGTAGCTTATCCCGTTTTGATGGCAATGCCCACCATATCATGACGAAGGAGACATATCCAATGTCAATGGTGAACTGTTCCTTGACTTTTGGACTAAGCAACGATCTTCTATTGCTAACTTAGTTTGATCACCCACAAAAACATAGAATAACATGTCATAGCCCTGACCAGAGAACAAAGAAAGTCCTGGACTATTCTGTCTGTGAATCATGGCTTAGATAATATATACTAGATGTTAGAGTTCGTAACTCGTACTTCAATTCTGAGCATCGACTCTTGGTAACAAAATTAAAAACATCAGTAAACAAGGCTGGCCGTTATTTTGTACGTCGAAAAACACTCAAAACTCATAGTGTTGACCTAGATTCCCTCAACTTAAATGAATACAAGAGCCTTTTTAATAATACTGTTATATCACTATTACCAAATCAGGAGAGCATAGCTGTGACTGTAAACGAACAACACTTACAAATGATAACAGCTCTAAAATCTGCACGAGATGTACTATCAAAAACGCCTAAACTCAAAAAATCTTTTCCATGGGATAATGATCCAGAGCTCCAAAATCTTCTTTCACAAAGAACTAAACTTAAGAGAAACAAAAGACATAATTTAAAAGAGAGATTAATAGCCCTTAATCGTCAAATACGAACAAAAGTGGGAAAACTGAGAAATGCTCACTTACTCAAAAGCGGGAGCAGAGATAAATGAGGCTAAAGAAAATAGAAAGTATATAGAAACATGGAGAAAGGCGAAAAATCAGGATCGCATTATTTCGAAAAAACCAAAGTCAATAAAATTCCTTTGATCTGATAACACATTTTAAAGCACATTTTAACCCAGACCACTCAAGTCTTGCGATACCTACCCGAATTAAGGAAATACCCTCCTATATCAAAGAGCTTCATGATTCTTACCAGCATATTGATAACACTATTCCATCTGCTGAAAATATAAAAAAGACCATTAGCAAACTCAAAGCAAACAAATCGAAGGAGAAATCATGAAGGCTCACTGTTGAAAGTGAGAGTTCCTAGAGTTCCTTACTCAATATATATGATAATATGGCAAAATAAAGAAATTCCAATGCAATGGGTAGTTGCAAGGATTAACGTTACATGGAAACAAAAAGGTAGTCCATTAGATGAAACCACGTACAGAGGGATTTTTTTTGGATCTATTATTGTTAAAATTGTCATGAATATCATCTTGAGTAGAACATCAGATTTTTTATAAGAGTCAACTTCTCTCCACACAATTTGGCTTTCGAACAGGTAAATGGTGCAATGACGGCATATATATGTGCAAACAGCTACAAGAGATTGCACATCGTTCTAATCGATAACTGTACACATGCTTTGTTGACCTATCAAATGCGTACGACCACATCAACCGGAATTTTCTATTTAATAGTATACGAAATCGTATACCTCATGACCAATCTACTGACTGTATTGATATACTCGAAAACATATATAAGTCCACAAAATCATACATGTCAGATGGCGATCCTATTTCAGATATTTTTGAAACCACATCTGGAGTGAGACAAGGTGGAAATGAAAGCCCCAATTCAGGCAAGCGGTTCACATACCCAAACCACATCTTTATCTGTGTGTTTCGTACTCGGCAACGTAGTGTAACACCAAGTATTGTTCTTGAGCAGAAATTTTCAAGAAGACTTTTCTAAATTTCTCTTTTTTTCGAGTGATGGTGTCCATTTCTCACTTGCATATATCGCTATCGGCACAATGAGAGCATAGTACAGTCGTACTTTTAGTTTGTTTGGGATGTATCTTCTTCTCCACACCTGGTTTCTTTAGGCGACCGAACACCATAGATGCAAAAGCAATCATTCTTCCAGGAAGACAAATGCTTTGACAACTTCAACAGGTTTATTGTCGATATTTATTTCAATATTCGATTCTGATATTATTTCACGTCTTCCACTTTCATACCCCATTTATCAAACTCGTCTCCAGCGCTTCTTTTCTCTCGAGAGAGAAGAAGCGCTGGGGACGAGTTTGCCCATTTATCGCACGATTCTTCAAGTTCACTAGTAGATAGTTTAAGCTTTCCAAATATAGCAGTTACTAAAGTTGCATATCTGATATAGGACACAAGATTATCGTTTAGTAACAATGTCGGCTGTAAGCTTTCTAGTTCACCCATGACAAATTCAAGGGAAATATTGAATAGAGATGGTGACATAGTGCATACACCTATTGAGCTTACTAAGCTGCCATAATGTTTTTTGACGTTTTACACCCCTAAATACACCTCATTTTTAGTTCCCAGCCTTTTTTAATAGCTGCTAATGATCACTGGAGGTTCTTAATAAATAGAGAAATCTAGCACTGTGAATTGCTCACACAAATTACCAATAAAAATGAGAAGACTGGACTCTATGCAGGGGTGTAAAACGTCATAAAACATAATGACAGCTTAGTAAGCTCAATAGGTGTATTCTTGTCGTACTCTGAATTAAAGGGATTTTTGGATGAAAAATAGTATTCATAATTATAAAAGAGCTTTCAAAATGATAAAAACCAGCTTTTCAATTTTGGAAAAAGCTCTCATCTCCGTTCTCGAGATATCTTGATTTAAAGTTGAGTCTGTGAAATGTATTGATCTGTATTTTATACAGTTTGTTGATGTATTAGAGTGGTTAGAAAAATATCGACATTCTTTTCTTGAAATAACTCAGACAATAATGATGCTAACCTTTCATGAAAAATGCACAAAAAAAAAATTAGAATGGCGCATTGTTGGCTCGCCCCAGGGCACTTAATTTTATGCTGTCATTACTTCACAGACTCAACTTTAAATTAAGATATCTCGAGAACGGAAAGAGCTTTTTCCAAAATTTAAAAGCTGGTTTTTATCATTTTGAAAGCTCTTTTATAATTATGAATACTATTTTTCATCCAAGAATCCCTTTAACTTTACACCATTCAGTGGTATGCCCATTTATGACAATTGCACATTCTCTGTGTTCTCCTACACGTTTTCAATTCAATTATGTTCATCGTCTAGCATCTATTCCAAAAGCACGCAGCATCTTCCCGAGGGCTTCTGTTCATACAGTGTCGAATGCTGCTTTGAAATCGAATTATGAAAGATAAAGTACAGTGGTATGTTTCTTTTTTTCTTTCTGCATTATCTACGTTGCAATAAATATAGCAGCATCTTATTTATTCATTTCATTATTATTTTATTTATTAATTCTTTATTTTACATGGGTATTTTTTTCATGTTTACAATCATAAAAATATTTAGTCAGTAACTCGGTAGTGATTGCGTCAATGCCTGGGGTGATTTACCAATAAGAGATTTTGTCTGATAATATCTTGCGAATATAAATTGAACAGAAACTAATCGCCTAAAAACAAACGAAAACGAAAGCAAAACACAACAACAACAAAACAGCCTACTTTGAACTAAATATCCGACAGCCGAAAAAAAATAGCAAAGTAATAAATTTTAAAGGAGTACATACAAGCGGGATACGAAACGCATAGATAATATATGGTACATTGTTTACAGGTTGTTTTCTTTTTAGAAAGCATTATTATTCCGGAATATGGAAACTAGATATTATTTGCGATTCAGTTCAAAGAGAATATGTTTCCATATATGTGTCATGTATGAAGGTCTCCTGTTCGACGTGAATCAACACCACACCACCACACAGTCTGACAGTCAGTACAAAAACCCACCAAACTGCCTAATAGCCCGCTGCTTTGATTTTAGTACAGTAAGATATGTTTCTCTCCCGATTTCGGTAGGTCGAAAGACAGAAAGTCAAAAAAAAGCTATCAACAAGTACGTCCAGCATGTAAATTAGTTTTAAAGCTCCTTCCCTCCTTCCGCCCCCAAAAAAGTCCCGAGAGATGCGTCTGGCGTCCGAGTTTTTCAGGGTTAGTTTTTTTTTACTAGGGTTAGTGTCATGGTTATGATTGGTTATAGTGACCCGTAGCCCTCTAACCAAAACAACCAAAACACTTTTGGTTAGGCCCTATACTCCCTTTTTTGAGAGCCCTGTAAACTCAGGATTATACAAAAGGGAAATATTGAGTTCTAGGTACAATAAATATCAAATGTCAAAGTCAAGTAAACTATAAGGGCTGGGTCACATCAATTTCTATACGCTTAGCCTCAATCTGACGTTAGTGAGTGGGTGGGTAAATGAGGCTGATGTCGCTGTTGCTAAACAAATTCTATTTTTTCATTGGTTGTTTCTAGAAATTCTAGTCGAATCAAAATCAAACAATATGTTTTTTCTTTACTGAGAACGTCATATAATTTTCGCAAAGACATACACGGACCGGTACTCATACTGTGAATGTACTAGCTAACATGGTAGGCGAAAGTTGCATCAAGTTCTAGCAAAGAAAATAAAGAATGGCGCCGGCAAAAGTTTATCGATTTTTCAGAATATTAGGGGTACAGTAGCATCAATACTCAAATTGCCACGAGAAACATCATTTTGACATTTGTGGGTGGTTGGGTTTTTGTCATTGATGTTTCTTCCATGGCAGTTTGACACAAACAAAAGGGAAATTCCATATGAGAAACTAAAAAAAGGCAATTTTAGAGTTGTATTTCACTCTCATGGGTTAGTAAACCGGTTGAACCATATAATTTTACAAAAATTGTTAACATTACCTCTTGTTTTAACATTTTTATTCAATAATAAAGTTTCAAACTATTTTAAATTTTCAGAATGTAATTCCGTTACCTTTCAATGTAATGCCGTTACCATACTATGTTTATTATTAATGTTGAGGTAAACAAAATGCTCTACTGTACAAATGTTTTCTTTTTATGTTTTTGACGCCCTTTGTTATATAGCTTCATCATAGAATAGTTTTTGGTAATCTCAATACTAAAAAAACGGAGGAAATCAAAGAGCTTTAATGTTAGGTGAAATGCAATGTCCATTTTTAAAACATAAATTTAATTCTCAGCGGTCAAAAATATCATTTGTTTTTTATAAAATTTAGCTAAAAAATCCTGCAAATGTAATTCTGTTACCATGGAATTGGCCAAAAGTAAAGACAATTTTTAATTATTGTCTTCTTTTTTCAGGAAATATCACAAATATCTTCCTTTAGGATGATGTCTATACCCAACTTGCCACGCTCATTGAAAAAAAAGCTTAACCATTTTCTAAAACCTTAGCTATCGTATCAAACAATATGTTTTCCTCGCTCGCTAGCACGCCCGCTTGATCCGCGTATGTCTCTGCAAAAGTTACACCAAGTCCTCAGCGAACTAGCGAAGAAAATACAAAATGGAGCCTGATGTATGGAAGTCAATATGTGACTCATCCCTAAAGCTCATTTAAAATTTAATAAACATTATATACATGTACCTTGCGTAGCTCTCAGTCACAATAGTGCTCAGTAGAGGTATGGACCTGTATATTGACACTAGCATTGTCAACACTGCATTCTATAAATTTGATGTCATCATCATGATCAGATGTGTTCGGAGAGGGAGGGAAACACTGCCATGAAAATTAGAATATTGCACCTAAAGCATATAAAATATTGTGCAAAGCTAAAGCCAAGATACTCAAAGAAATTAATTGTTCAGTGGGAAAGCGTGATGAGAAAGTTATAAAAGAGAAACACGAATGCAACGGGTGTAAATGTCTGGTGCACTACTACAGTGGCACCCTTTTTACTGGTGCATCAATTGATAATGTTCTTTACAAATAAGTATAGCGAGTATGTTTTTTTAATTGCATATCAAGTGAGAATACAATCCAAACCAGATTTTGTTATCCGATCAAGCAAAATACGAAAATCGAGGAACTAAATAAAAACATAGAAATCTTAAATTGGAAAACCAAAATACTGAAAACACTGTTCTCATGCTTCAATCTACTTCTCATGCTTCAATCTTCTGAAGACTATTCAAAAAAAAGTTGATCATAAAGAAACTGAGACTGAAGCTATTGTACAACATCTGGAAATAGGTACCAACATAATGGAAATTTGAATACAGCATAGATAGATAAGAAAGTGAAATTAGCTAGCATGAACATAAAATCATCATTATCAAAGAATCGTGAAGAAAAAACCTCTGAAATTCAAGAAAAAATGATGCAAGCAATAATGAAAGAAATCAAACAAGTCAACAAAAGATTACATTCATGTAATATTCACGGTATTCAAGAAACTACTACCAGTGACAACGGTAGAGAGGAAGAAAGAAGCTTTACATATCCCAATAACATACGGAGCTGTTATAAGAATTGGGAATGCAGAGAGAATTAAAAGAAAACCAATAAAAGTTATAAGTGTCAATAAGATAAAGATAGAGTAATGAAGGATCTTGGAAACTTAAAGAACAATAGAGGCGTAAGTGTAACTGAAGATTACACCGTATCAGAAAGGTTATTAATAAAACAGCGAAAAAAGAAGGCAGAAGAAAGAAACTTTGAAGAAAGAGAAAACACATACATTTGGAAAATCAGAGGAATGCAGGTATCAGAAAAATGAAGTGTTTGAAAAATTGGAGATGGAACATGGAAAGAAGACTAATATGAGAAAACGGAGTATTAGAACAAGATGATGAAAAACTTGCTAAAAGAAGATATTAAAATTGCTAGCAATCATATTCGAGCGATTCATGGAGGCATAATTTTGCCTGTGAATCTGTATTTCTTATTATTATAATGCATATGAAGAGTATTAATTAACTTGATTTTATCCTCATTTTGTTTAACTTGTTCAAGGTGATTCAATATTTAACCATGTTTTCGTATTGTGTTTGTATTGTTTGACGTTCTTCATTATTCTACAGGAATAAGATCTTCAAAATTTGTCTGTGAATTCCCTCTATTTTTTACTAGTCCTAAGACTCACTTTGCTTAGCTACTGTATTACTTAGTAATACTCTATGGTATCTCGTTTTTTACTGGGTACGGCAGGCAAGGCTGGATTTAAAGAGCTAATAAGTTTGTTTTTTTCTTGTTTTTTTGTCATACATGGTTAAAATTAGTAATCGATTAACTAATTAAATTCAACTGTGGAGGCTACAAAAATCTCTCCTCTACATTTAATATTTGCAGTTATGTCCTGCCTTGACAGGTGGTATTGGTAGAGGCAAAGTTCCCATCATTTTATGCTATTGTAATAATGTTCTAAATTTTGTTGAATCGCCTAAGTGGGATATGGAACTCATCCTGTACCAAGATTTCATCCATGCTGCATTAGTCATAAGAATCATCTTTTCTGATGACTATGATGCTGCAAGTAAAAGCGTGGTTCACGGAAAGGGGTTTACATGAACACTAGATTTAAATTTGAGGGGAATTGTTTTGAACTTTTTTCACACAAACTTTTTACAGTACTGTACTGTGTAAGCTTTTAAATGTCACTTGTTTTGGGCGGTGGCTAGTAACTTTCAAAAATTTATTTTAAGGTAATTTATGTATGAGACATTTGCATTAGTTTTTTCATATGACTGAACCTAAGAAAGAAAACATGCCAGATGGAAGAGTTTGTCCAGATCAGTTTCGTGGTAACCTTTGGAAATGGACAAACTATATCAAAGGTTATCAAAAAAGATGGTGCGTTTTATCAAATGGACTTTTATCATATTACAGGTATATTTATTTATTTACATACCATTTGATTATGCTAGAGAAAGTATTACATTTTTCCCCTGCAAATTAAGAATAATTCATACTTCCCTAAGAACTGTTTTGATCTCTTGAACATTTTCTACGTCAAAACTGTATAAAGAGCCCATAGATACCTGCATGGGATTCATGTTTGAAGGTTGATAGTTATTCAATCCTAAAGATTCATGTTTATTTATACTACTATAATTGTGCAAGTAATGAGAACGGGGCTCCATATTTGAAGAAAACAAACACACAAATGTATATTTTATTTCTACATTACTAAAACATTGTCTACACAATCAATCCTTTGAATAGCAAAAACATTAAACTTTCCTAGTGATCAAACAATGGGTTAGATTTTCTTTATTTAAATTCGGTAAAAATTTACCAGGCGCCTCTTCGCTTGCATATATAGTGCAGTCGTTCAACCGTTTTACCTAGAAAAAAATAAGGTCAAGCTTAAATTTGGTCAGAGCATCCGGAATTATGTGTAGAATGACCAAAAAAAGCCCCATGAATCCAGATATAGGAAAACATTTTTTAGGCCATTTACTTCATGGGGCTGCACCCTTTCACCTAACAAAATTCAACGTCATTTTCAGCGGAAACCACCTAGCTTATTTGAAAGCTCTTGAAAAACTGTATAAAAGACATTTAGACGAGTTTATTCATTTTTCACTTCGTTTTTGTGTAAAACCTGGTCAAAGTTTGGGTTTTTACCCAAATTTTGCAAAAACAATGAATAATTTGGGTGAAAATGCAAACTTTGACCAGACTTTACTCAAAAACAAAACAAAAAATATAAAACTTGTTTAAATGTCTTTTATACAGTTTTTTTTCGAGAGCTTTCTAACGAGATAAGTGGTTTTGCCTGAACATGAAGAGGTTTTTGTGTATAACCTGGTCAAAATTTGGACGAAAACGCAAAAAATGAATAATCTGGGTGAAAACGCAAACTTTGACCAGACTTTACTCAAAAACAAGACAAAAAATGAATAAACTTGTTTAATGTCTCTTATATAGTTTTTCAAGGGCTTTCTAATGAGAAAGGTGGTTTCGGCTGAAAATGAAGTTGAATTTCGATGATTTTTTTGCTAGTTGTAAGGGTGCAGCCCCATGTAGTAAATGGCCTGAAACATGTTTTCCTAGATCTGGATTCATGGGGCTTTTAGTTTGATCAAAAAATTCGATTTTTTTTTTCTTAAAGTTTTATATGAACTTAGCTACGCGCTTTACGATGAGCAGATAATATTCCAAGAAATGTTCCAGGAAGACCATTAAATATGGGACCATGTTACTATACATTTATACATACATTTTATTATTAACACAAAGTTCAGCACAGTTTACATTGAAATAAACATCTATCATACAGCAAG
>JAUELI010127485.1:0-14145 GCA_031471325.1 Catablema vesicarium
TCAATTGCTTCTCTACATCAAAAGTTATATAAATATCAGTTTATTGCTCTTTTATGAGGATTTCTTAGTAATTTTGAAATGTGACCTTGACTTATAGCCAATACTTTTAGAATGGCAGACGGTATGGGGCTGAAACTCCCTGGAAATGTGCAAAATAGAATTTCCGTAAAAGTGGCAAAGTTTCATTTAAAATGGCAACTTACAAACCATAGGAAAATCATTCACGAAATAACAGTTAAGGTGATATAATCTTATTTCATCAAATAAGCGACCACAATCCTCCAGTAAACGAAGTTGAAAACAAGCACAAAAAGATAATTCTAGCAGGCAGCAAAAATTGAAAATCAACTTGAAACATTACTCGTAAAAGACTTCTGCCTCATCGGTACAATAAATTCTCTTCTCGTGAAAACAGTGCTGGCAAGATAGTTAAAAGAATGTTAAATTCATTCTTACCAATATTTACAAATTTGAATTTTCGAGAATCGTATTGACAGTTGCCATGCAAAAACACATAGGTGTCACGTCTCAAACAATTGTCTGCAGCGTATTGAATTGAAGACACTAAAAAAGGTTAAAACGCTTAATTTTTTAATACTGTAAATATAAACCTTTTTAGGAGGGAAAATTTCTGTATATATAGTAAAATCTCATTGCTTAGGCTCGACTATGCAGTAACAAAATCATCAGGAAAACAGTACGCATTTGCATTAACCGTGTAGCGAGAGTATGGATGAGTTGGAATAAGAGATGGTCTCTCCGATTAGACTAAATCGAGTCTCACTTCACTTGCGGTGAAGCAAAGAAGTTTCATCAGAGGAGCACAATATGGCAATACAGAATAGCAATTTATGGATCGATTCAGCTCCTTATGAGCCAAAGTGAATGATTTAAACAATTCTTGGGAGTACCCCATTACACGAATGACTGCTTAAAAATTTGTTAATGCTACAGAATACACTTACAAACTGTTTTTGTGAAGTGTCTAGTAATCGTTGGAGCTGGACAACTACTACTGATGACAAGCTTATTCCCACTTGAAGTTGATCCATAAACACCAGTGCTACTTTTTGGACATACTCGTTTACCACTGCATGCATGTTTAATATCACCAGTCGAAGCATCAAACGTAAATTTCGATTCCTCTCCTTGACAATGTGTTGATGTTGATTTTACTACAACAAACGTATCATTAACTTGATTGCAATCTCCTTGTTCTGGTTCAAAACAGAAGCTGTCATCAATAGTCTTGATACGGGTCTCTAAAGCATATTACATATATTATTTTTGACATCATCTTTGTGCTCCATAGAGTTTAACACATGATATCTTTAAAGTGAGAAAGAAAGAGGTAGAAAGATGTAGTGACTAGGGTAGAATTTGAAAAGATTGTTCAGTACGACTTTGATTAAAATTGAAATCAACCAACAGAACTAGGTTTCTAGAGAGACCGTTGCATGAAGTATCAACAATGAAATGTTAAATTAATGTGCTAAGACACTAAGCAGCCTGCCGCCGACCGTTGCATGAAGTATTGACAATGAAATGTTAAATTAATGTGCTAAGACACTAAGCAGTCTGCAGCATAGTTACTCATTTAAACTAAACAAAAACTTTTACAAACAATTTATGCGATATAGACATAATATTTAAACATAACTATTCATTAGATATGAGCTGATGTTACATAAGCGGTTTGGATGTTCTAGTGGGTGAGTTTATAAATAAATCTAAAACTTTAATGGCACACAAAATATGGGTATCATATGTTTTTTTGACTATATTCTTTGAAAACTCAATAGACTACACCATTTAGAGGATGAATGACCATTAACATATGCATATGAATCAATCTAAGAAATTTCGCATTAAATCACTAAAAGTGTCTAGTGGAGTTGATATGTAATAATAGGAATGACAAATGAACTAACTTATGACAATATATCCACCTGCTCGCAATTACCATTTTGCCGTTGAATCAGATCTTTGAAGAGTACAACTCCACAAACTGTTTACGTGTCGAGATGACATTCGAAAAAGGTTGGATTGAGACAACAAGTAACTAAAATAACACTAACTTACTATTTTGGCGGTTCAAGCAGATTTTTGTAGAGTAAACTTGGCTTAGAGTTGCTCGTTATACGAAAAAAAATATCCATAAAATAAACTTACTTCCACATGCTCCTTGACAGGTTTGCTTCATTGTTGTCAGTTCAGACACATCACAAGGGGCTCCACCACATCTTGGTGATGGTGTATTGCAAGATCTCTCTTTCCTTTGAGTACCATTGCCACAGTGAGCTGAGCAAGGTGTCCACAATGACCAATCACTAAAACCTCCATTAACTATAATGAAAACATATAACGCATGAAAAGTGTATTCTACTGACCCTTGAACATGGTTTATTCGGTTGAGCTATGTTTTGGATTGATCATAGTTAGTTTAACCGGAAGTTCAATATTTACCTGCAGTGGAATAATTTTTATGTGCATAAATTTTTGCGAATTATTAACAATTTCGGCACTCTCCTCTTTACATTTTGCATAATATTTCCAAACAGACTTTTGCTTGGTATTTTTCTCAAAATATGCGAATTTCCAAAAATAAATGTTTGTGAAAGAAAATACATTCCAAAATTTCCAATAAAATTTTTGTTTAAAGTTTTTATAAAATATTAAAAAGTTTAAAAAGAGTATTTAATCTTTGTTTAATTCAAAATGTGTGATGTCAAATAAAATAACATTAACATTGAACTAGAAAAGTGGTTTTCTCTTTTGCTTTTAGGCCAAACACGTTAACATCTATTAAAAACTCATGCTTCTTAAATAGATTTTTCACAGTTTTGCAATATTATTATACCATAGAAATAAAGTATTTGTGAAGCCTTAAAAAATAGATATTCGAGAAAATACGACCATGCAAAATTCTTATCATAAGTTTAAATTTATAAAAATTAAGTGATAAACTACAAAACCTTTTTGGTAGTCAGCATCGCAATCATTTTCATTGACCCAGTACCAAATAACACCAGGGCTTTGCATTTGTGAATAGATCCACATTGAAGGTATATTTCCGGCTGATGTATTAGATACAATGGTACCCCGTTCTGAATTATCATCATAAGAAGCTGTAGTAAGCAGTGCTCTATTATGTGCTGGATTACCAAGGTATACCATACGTTTACGTGGTGCACTCCACCAATTCTTCTCATAATCCCAAGTACCGAACTGCTTCAATAACTCAACATTTTCTCTATTCTTATCAGTTGAAACAAACCTAAAATATGACAATAAAGTGTTAAGTTCTTTGTGGAGGATCACTTTTTAAGGGGAACAATCTCTGCTCAAAAATCGTTCCTTCAAATTTTATATCTGCAGTTATACCCGTCCATGAAAATAGTTTTTTTCTTGTGAAACTGGGTTTTTTATAGCAGTAAATATTTGTCAAGCTTTGTCAAAATAATACCGTTTTGAAAACAAATGAATTTGAAAAGTTTTGCTAAGGATCTAATATTATAGACTTTGGAGAAAATTCAGATTCAAAGCCTTAAAGTTTATAGAAATGTTTAACAGTACACTTACGAATACTCGATTGGTGCTCTCCAAATACCACCCCAATCTCTACGTGATTGAGCATCCATCATGTATTTGAATGAGTTGTTATTAGACAAAGCTTTGATTGAATCAGCTTTGTTTAGAATTGAAAAATCTGAATGAAGTGCTGGTTTCATTGGGTTTCTCGACAAGACCTACAAAAAGCATCATTAACAACCAATAGGTATAGAGAAATTTGCAGCAAAATCACAAGAGAATCATAAGCCATCGTGCACATTTAAATTTTATGAGGCGAGTAGATTTTTAGGAGAACAGAGCAATTATGCCACTATATTTTAAAAGCATCAGCTGTGTTGTTGCCTATATCTGTGTCAATATAATTTTATTCTTATTCGCTATTATTATAGCCTTAACCCTATTCCACCTGGGCTTCTTTGACGTTCGAAAAGCAGGAGGGGGGGGGGGGGCATAAATTGCCCCCCTCAATAAATCATGAACCATATATGCTATGATAATCAAACTGTGCACACTTATAAACCAATCTATTGTGAACACTTTTCAAGGAAAAAAACTTCGCCCACGCCCATAATGACGTCATAATTACGAAATTCGTAAGGCTATTGTGTTCTGGTCCTCAAAATATGTTGGTCCATAAAATACACATTCTGGTCCGCAAAATACACCATTAGGATCCTTAAAGCATATATATTAGTTATTATTCAACTTTTCACTACTAATACTAATAATACTTAGTATAAACTGTTTTTATGATTATAAAATATATATATTTTTTTGATGTCACCCATTTGGCAAAAGTTGACAACACCCGCGATTTTACTCATTTTTTTCAATTTTTTTTTTATTTTCGAAAAGTAGAATAAATTTTAGAAATTCTCTCAAAAAATATAAGGAAAATCTCTTTTCGTTACGTTGCAATGCAAATTTGAAAACTCCGCTGGCACTTAGTGCCCCACCCCCCTCTCCAACCCCCAGGCAAAATAGGGGTAAAGAAAACAGTTACTCTTTTGTTTGTTCATGTAGATCTGACTCATTATCGGGGTAACGCAACCATCCAGGAGATGATAAATGTCAAAAATAAGGCAGTGGGTTGAATTTAAAAAAAAAACATTCAAGAGAATTCAGAACTAGATCCATTATTTGATGGAGATTGTTAGGAAGGACATCAAAGTCATCATGAGTAGTTCCGGATAACCTATTTTTATGGCCCTCATCTGAGCCAAGATAGCATGGAAAAATGCTTTATATGAAAAAGTAAAAAAAATTTGGTTAAAAAAATGTTGTAAAAGTGCATTCCTTAGTCCGCCTTGGGAATAATTGACCAGAACTCTGTGGCGTCATCAGACCCCAGACACAGAGTTCATACCGTTTTCTACCCAAAGTTCTAAGGTCGTGATAGACTCAAGAGCACTTTGATCTGGGGTGAACGGTTGGTCAATGGGAGGGATGTATTAAAAAGAAATAAACTGAAATTGACGTGCACCGACCTTTTCGAATTTTCCGAAAGAGATGAAGCCCTGGGAACGAGGTCGATGCCCGTCACATAACATGTGACCTCTTCCACGTTTCGGCTACGATACTATATATATATATATCTCTTCTACAGTGAAGTTCAGTCAGTAGACTCTCCCTGGGCTACTCACAATCCCCCAGCAACACTAAGAGCTCTGGGAACGAGGTTTCTTACATTCCTCCTACCTATCCACGATCCCCATGTGATGCCTCCTTTTTGTACATAAATAGACCAGCTTCTTCCCCACACGAATTTTTTTTATTGTATTCTCCACTGCATTTTTTATATAGTCACTAACCTACACACAACCCAGCATCCAATCCCGTCACAAACGGAATATCCCGCACCCCACACTGCGAAATAATTACCACCCAAGGCGACCCATTCCTCCAATCAAATTCCTTCATCCACTCGGGATTAATCAATCAAACGATCATGTGACCTATATAAAATTATCTCGGGTGCACATGACTTCGATTTCCTTTTGCCTTTTCATGCTGCTATATACACTACTTGCTCCGTACCGACGACAAATTATCACAATGGGTCCCACATTTAAATTCGCCAAGACAGGTCAGTTTCAGTTTATTTCTTTTTAATACATCCCTCTCATTGACCAACCGTTCACCCCAGATCAAAGTGCTCTTGAGTCTATCACGACCTTGGAACTTTGGGTAGAAAACAGTATGAACTCTGTGTATGGGGTCTGATGACGCCACATAGTTCTGGTCAATTATTCCCAACGTGGACTAAGGAATGCACTTTTACAACATTTTTTACTTTTTCATATAAAGCAGGAAAAATGACGTTAAGGCATCATTAACAAAAACAACAACGAATTTCTAATTTCAAGTAAACAGAAGCCCACATAAACATTTGTTGTCCAATCAAAAACATATTAGTACATTTGATTTGTCACATACGAATGTATTTAGTCATGTAGGAGAGACTTATACATCAGATAGCTCTTGAAAAATTATATACAAGATAATGAACAAGTTTAGTCATTTAATGTCTCGTTTTTAAGTAAAATAACGTCCGAAAACCGTACCTGTAACCATATTACTCTAAAACAAAATAAAAATGACTAAACTCGTTGAAATGTCTCTAATAAAGATTTTCATGAACTTTTTGATGATTATTGTTGTTAGGTGAATTTAGTGCTAAAATAAACACCAGGGGTCCTTTTTGTGCCCGCCAGTTTAAATAAAAAACATTAGCTTTCCCATAACCTACATAGGTTGAAATTCTTAAAAAAATACATCTATGTAGTTCCCCCGATGTCACACCTTGACCCTCTCTCCTACTGGACTAATTAACATTAATTTACTTAAATCTGATTCTACACATACGATTGTGTTTGTGTAATATAACCAAAAAACACCTACCTGTTCACCTGACCATCCATTATTAGCTGCAGTTACTAGTAATGTCCAACCTTCGTTTGCATCAGTTGTCATATCACAATATACTGGTTGAAAATTAGCCATCATATACATACCATCCTTATAATCAGTTTTACCTTCATGATAACCATGTATCTTTAAATCATTACAAGAATGGCGACTAAAAATAAGTAAGATTACGATCAGCAAATATCCTAACAGTATAAAAGATTGGTGTCAGTTGAGAAGATTTGTTGACAGGGTACGAATTAACTGTAAATATCAAATGTGGAGGAGAGATTTTTGACTTAATTCAACCCTTGGTTGATGAGAATATCAAAACGTGCATGATTAATTTTCTTTCTCTCAGTAAATTGTTTTCACTGATCATTGTTTTCTTACGCTGTGTAAGATCATAGTTTGCACTGAAGGTAGATACTGCTAAATAATCTATAGCATATGACTGATGATAAAGCTTTCAACACCAGAAAAATATATTGTAAACATTTTAAAATACGTTCTATTTGATATGTTTTTGTTAGCCTAATATGCAATTCTGAATTGTCAAAGTACAAAACTATATTTCCATCATGTTAATCAAATCTTCTCACAAAAATTTTATCCATACATTTACTTCTATGTATAGCACCGATGATAGATTATTGCAAAATACTATGTTTGCCAATAAATCTTTTAAAACAAATAAACACTATTTCTTGCCACCACCTACCTCCTAGAAAACCTTCACCAAAATTCAACAGAGGAGGGTAACAGTAAGTGTAATACATTAGTGTACTTGTATTCTTACTTTTCATCATCATTATAATCTTAATAACAAAAGAACAATACCTCCCTCCCTCTCTGATCCATACTTTGATGAATTTTGGATTTAAAAGTGTTGTCATATATGTTCCACCAGATGAAGAAACTATAGTACCACTTGTATCAGAACTATCCTACATAATATAAAATAACAAAACATTGAGATACATACATTTTGACATAGTTATCAATAGCCTTTTCGTGATTTATAAATTTAAAATACAGTGTACAGTAATTAAATACAATGTTGGACACAACCAAGAAAGAATAAAAGAAATACTTAATACTGTTTAAGGAATAAATATTGAACTATGTAAGAGTTATCTATCATCAATATGGATACCTAACTCGTGCACTTTTATAGACATACAAAACAAGAAGAAATATAATTATTGCACAGGCTATAATACTCAGCTTCTAAAATGTAATAATAAGAAATAAAATTTAAAATATCTAAGGTAACTGTGGGAGAAAAATAAAAATATTCATGAAAAATAAAAATTAATACCTTATCATACATAGATTGTCTTACGAATTACAGGTTGTTTTACGTAATAAAATAAAAACGATTTTTTTTTATTAAGTTTGTTTTACTGAAAAACTGTGGCACAAAAAATCAAATTAAAATTATCTCTTTAAATGTACTTAAAGTTAATAAAAAAAATGGTTGCAAACTCTCGTTGTTTAACAAATTTGAAAAGAGTCAGGTTTAATTTTTTGATATTTTTGCTCATTGTATTCTTTCCTGGAAATATTTGCAGTTGACTATAATTATGTACTTTTAATAATAAAATATTTTGTAGTATTCAATGCTCAACTTATGCCTGTTTCCAAGACAGTATCCTTAAATACAAGATGTTATGAATTAGAAAGTATACAGGTATTTCACCATGAAATTAGGAAATTTTTCTCCATTTGCTGTTTTTACTGTGGAAGAAGAATATCCATTACATTTTAGAAATAAATATGCTTACATCAGAGCTAGCTGTTAGAAATATATTATTCTTTGAAGTAACAAATAACGGATACTTTGCAATATTTTCTTCATTTTCATTCCAATTTCCAAACTTCTTTAACAATATAGGTTTCTGTCCAGATGGAGGACATGTTAGCAAACTGAACCCAACAGTGCTAGAAAATATGCCGCCATTTTTACTATCTCCATTGGCTTCAATCATGTATTGGAATGAATACTAAAAAGATAAAGTTTCATTGCAAAAGTTAAAATCATTTTTACAATGCAACGGTCGAAACAAGTAAGAATAACCTTGGCTACATAGCCTGAATCTATGTTCAAAAATCTCCCCTCCACATATGGTAGTTATAGTTATTTTGAACTCCGCCATCTTATGTTATACATAATGTTACCACTAGAGACCTTTCATGATTATTAATAACAATTTCCAACAGAAACTTGATCTATCCAAAAACGAAACAATAATAGGATTTTCTAACACGAGGTTAGAGTTTATATTCGGCATGACGATGAATTAAGTTTTTCACAAAAGCTTTTTTTTTCCAACCCCTGAAAACAGATCAAAGTTACACTATTTTCAAATATGGCAAAGCGGGTGAAGATGATAACGATGGCGGAGTAAAATAGTCTTTCTTTTCGATAAGTCAACACAAATGATTAAATAAAGAATAAGTGAAAATTACGAACAGACCTCTCCTTTATCATTATGCTTAATGTCATCAACAAGTCCAAAGATCGAGAAATCATTATTTGAAGCATCGTCAGCATTATTTTCCATTACTTTCTCTTTTGTCCACCCATTACTCAAAGATCGTTTAGTTACTAATGTCCATCCACCAGCATGTCGGTCAAAATCGCAATAAGTTTGAACAACTTTACCAGCCTTTGGTTCAATTTTGTATAATCCAGAGGGATATGGGATTTTCTCATTAAATCCTCTCGCCATAATTTCAAGACATGTTTTAGGGTACTTATAATCTCCTTCTCTTATCCAGTACCTAAAGAGAAACACCAAAAACAATAATATTGCAAAATAAAACTAAAATTGTATCAGTTTAGCCCAAAAACAACAACTTGACTTTTGAGTGATTTTATTTCAGCATTTATCATGTCAGGAAAATGCTTAGAAAATTGAAGTTCTTCTATTTTGCTTTCATCCGTTTTAAATTGAAGTGACATAACGACACTAGAATAATATGAAATCTATTATAGTATAATTATTGCTGTTCAACAAAATTGAATACTTCATGTCATGCTTGTTAATACTAGTTATTGTAGAGATTGATATGCTGTAAACAAAAATCAAATGAACTGTATATTATTTTATGGATAATTAATTTTCAAACTAACCAGACGTGTTCTGGCTCTGCCATTTTTCCATTTCCTCTAATCCACCGAGATGGATGATATCCAGCTACATTGTCTAAAAAACATATTTGTTTTTTATAATTCACCTAATCATGGTTTCAAAATCGAACCTTATACAATGAGAAATTACGAGAAATATCCAGAATAAGGTTAGCCAATATGACAGCTATTTCGAATATTAAAATTGGCTAATTGGTTCACTTTTAAATTTGAGCCACTAATAGATGTTGAAAGCCTAACGAAAAGAATAAAGTGATACTCTTTAACTTTTAACATTTAAAATTCAATCCTTTGTCCCTACATATACCAACAGATAAAACATTATCTTTACAAGGAAAATGAGTAGACTATCGATTTACCAAACTAAGATCACAAACTTTATATTATAGATTATGTTATCATAACAATAACAATTCACACCTGTTATACTACCCCAGTAGTTACGAGAAGGTGATCCAGATGTTGTTAATCGATGTTCATAAATATAAGGTAATCTTTTTTCAATACCATCAGTGCTAAAATCCCAGACACTAAACTTCTTTATCAATTTAATATCTTGTTGATTCTTATTTTCAGAATTAATATTATAAACACTTGGAGCTTCAAACACACCTCCCCATTTATCTAAAAAATAAAAATACTTGTGTTGTTAACCTTGTTTGATATTCCGAGAACCAATGGCACCATATATTATTCCAACATTTTATTAGCCTATTGGTTGACATCTTAAAATAAAGAATAAAAAATGATGACAATTAATTAATGTTATAACAACCAAAACTGATCATGTTCATGATGGTAATAATTTCATAATGGGAGCATTGCCAATAAAGTAAAAATCTGCACAATGACAACAAAAATGTAATATCAATGTCTTCTTTTGAAATATATACGGGAGCGATTTTATGTCAAAGATTTTTGATTTATACTAACCAAAAGCATGTGCTTCAAGTCTGTACTGAAACTTTGCCTTCTGAATGAGATAGCTTCTTTTGATATCATCAGCATATTGCAGAATAGAGTAATCTTTCTTCAGTTCAGGTTTGGCTTCATTTCGTAATCTAATATTACTGGCAGACCATGTATTTGAATGTGAAGAAACAATCAGTGTCCAACCACCACCATTTCTCTTCATATCACAATAAACTTCAAAGGTATTTCCATCACTTTTAGGTTTTATGGTATATACTCCATTATATAAAGGCTTGTTACCTTTTTCAAGAATGCGTTTAATATCTTTACATGATCGACCAACTGCAGAGAAAATAAAAAAATTGTAAAATAACTTGCTACCACACCTTATGTTGTTTCATATTAGTTAGAACAGATATAAAATCAGTTACCTTTCCTTCATGATATAACAAAATATTTAAATAATATGAAATAACTGAGAATGGGGAAATAAAGAATAGAAATCAAGTTATTCTATATGCATCATCTATCCTTTTAAGAACTTATACACAATCTACAATATCTAACTTTTCAATACTACTAGTGTAAACCTACATGATCGAACACCGTATTGAAGTGAATAAGTACAGTAAATTCTAAAATAATTATTAAAATTTATTCTACAATGATATACAATATTAGTTTATAGAAAGCATTTGTTGAAGACCATCCTTGTAGATTACAGGAACTCGTGAATGAAAAAGTTTGTAAGTAAAATGTTTCTAACCTGGACAAACATCTATGTTACAATCTTGTTTAACATATCCTAATCCTGAGCAAGTAGCTCCACCATACTTAGGAATAGGTTGAGTACAGAATCTATGTCGTGCTTGTTTTCCACCATTACATCCTGCTGTACATGCTGTCAATGTAGACCAGGTTGTCCATCCACCATCAATTGGTGCAAGTGCTGTTTAAGTAAAATTATTTAAATGGTGATGAAAAGTAAATTGGGCAGACTATAAAAAATCTAAACAATCAAACAAAAGCACTAGGTTTAAATTTGGTCCAAACCTCAAATTACCGTACCATACCTATATGAATGAGACTTTGTGAACCACCCCTGCTTTAACACGGTTCTTTACTTTAAAACATGGGTTCTTTACGTTCAAGGGATCAGTATTTTTGCTAACGTCAGCATATTTTTAGCGTTTTTGACAGTCATGTGGGACGAAAGTCCGATATCTCAAGATCGAGAAAAAGGAAATGGCTTGAATTATTCGAGAAACACACTTGTGTAAAATTGATGTTGCCATAATCCAGGAATGGTTCACAATCTACCTGTATTACATCCATCAGCTGGATTCAATCCACTATGACACAAGCAAACGCCATCACTCTTACATGTCTAAAAAAAATTATCTATATCAATTCACCATTACAGCAACTAATCTGTAAATGCATAAGACAAAGCTATAAATTCTATCCTTATGGACTTATTCATAATTATTGTTATGAAAGTGTAATTACTATAACAATAATGTTCATTTCGAAGGCATTATTGTTATTTACCGCCTGCAGATTTTGATTTGCAGCCCGCCAGTGTCATTTATGCCCGACGCGAAACGGAGGGCATAAATGACACTGAAGGGCTGCAAATCAAAATCCAAGGGCGAAGTAAATAACAATAATGCCTGAGTAAATGAACATTATTATTATTATTACTAATATAAAACTTTTTTTTTAGGTTGATGCTTGATTTAGACTTCGTTCAGAATTTCTTTTTTTCTTTCAACTTCAATAAAAACTTAACCAAGATTGCTTCGAAAATCCTTGGAAATCCATTGAACAGTTATTAAATGTGCCATTGGGCATCACAGAGTGCATTAAACTAGAAGTTTTATTACGCATATTCAAATCTTACATCTTGTTTATTTTACGTTATTTTGTTTATTGTTTATGTTTTGGTTGCATTAGGTAATGATATGTCTTTGATATTTCAAATGTTCTTGTTATTGAAGACATTACACTGCTCGCTCAGCTTTTAGCGGGCAGTAAATATCATTACCGCCCGCATATGCGGGCAGTAAATTCTTTTGCAGCCCGCTGATTTTTTTCATGCCTAGAAAGTGCTATTATGAGCGGGCCGTAAATGATATTTAGGCCCGCTAAATTCTCATTTACGCCCGCTAAATGAAAGTTACTGTACAGATAATGCTCGCAATATTAGTAATAATAGAGTTTAACACTGACAATTTAACAATACAATGATTTGAAACTTACTCCTTTTCCATTGCATTCTTTACCATTAACAACTGGACAAAGTGCAACTCCGTGTCCAGATGGTGATTTACATTCTTGTTGTACACAATACTATAACATTAAATAAAATAGTTCATATGTCAAAACTCGCAGTGTTGCTTTCTGAATTCTGAAGTTTTAAGATTAGAAATAAAATCAATATTAGCCGCAGTGATGTCTATATAATGTTTTGCAACAACTTTTACCGCAATTCTTGGTGGAAATTAATCATACAAAGAAATTGCATTTGCAGTATCTCTGTTATTACACCTCTATAAAAAAAGTAGGGAAAAGATGTTATCAAAATGTTATCCATATAAATAAAGATGAAAATATACCATTCCATCACCACACTTTGTTCCATCCACAACCATACCTAACCCAGGTTCATCCCTTTTCTGTAGTTTAGCAGAGCTGAAAAATAGTTCACAGGAAAAAAGATGTAAAGAGCTTCTTTCGTTACCTTCGTCATATCTTTATATATAGATTATCCTTAAACCTACCTGAACTGGGTTAATTTATTAGTTCTATGGCTGGGGGAGAAAAAGGGGGGGGGGGGCTACAAGTTACATATGTACATTTGTGTTCATAACATCAGAACTACTGTAGCTAATGCTAGACCTACTTATCGTCTTTGTAAATTTTTTTATTTTTTTTGGAATGATAGTGACGTCATTGTATAAACAGCCCATCTGTAAAACTTGCAAAACGAAAACTGTTTACTATTTAGGACTATTTTTTATCTTGTGTTATTTTTTCATTCCATAAATAAATTTTAAGCTGGAAGTTTTTGGAATTTATTCCATCATCAGTGCACAAATGAAAGTTACAAAAGAATCTAGATTTTTTATATATTATATACAAATAGTTTCCATGGTGATTAAATAAGAGGTAGTTACAATAATACAATAAAAGTTTCAAACAAGTTTAAAAATATTCATCTCAAGTGATTCCATTTCTAAAAAGATTTAAAGTGTTGAAAAAACTTGATCGTTTGGAGAAGGTCCAATAATGGCAATGTATGACAGTTCTAAGCTTTTTCGAGTTCGATCGTTAGTGGGTGCTGATGATAAAATTGACCATGTGAAGGAGTGTTCTATGTTTCTCTGAATATGCTTAGCAGGTTCAGAGGCTCCCAATGTTTTACCGTGTTCTCTCTATCGAATCTCAACGTTCTAATAAAATAAAAGGCTTTTTCTCTTCAAATAAGTTGGCTGGTGTAAGTAGGGATTTGTCAAATTTTGGTTGCAGGAATTGGTAATGATACTTTCTACAAAACGTTGCGGGTAATCAGCTTTATGGGATTTCTTTCTGAT
>JAUELI010127596.1:0-14138 GCA_031471325.1 Catablema vesicarium
AAAGAAGGAAATCAATATATAGCAGACTTCCATTAGCTCCAAGAATGTGAGAGGTGTTCCGGCTAATGAATATTTTTGACAACGCTTTCTCCATTTGTCGTAGTTCAGTAATCATAGATTGAGGGAGGGGGGGGGGGTAACTCCACAACAGTGCTTGGGAGAGGAGAGTCCCTTAAACCTTAACGACTACAATATGCACGTGTTCTAAGAATATGTAAATCTTCAACGCTTATCATGAACATATTAAACATAAAAATTCTTTATCAACAAAACGTGTCCTCTAGACATATCTCTGAGATTTACTGACATAAGACTAAGGATTTCAGGCCTTTTTGCAAGGTCAAAGATTTCCTTGGCATTTAGCAGCCTAGTACGCAGGCTTTAAGATGTACAGATCGCGTGCGAATGAGAAACAATCTAACTGCTCAAGTGTAAATGTACACTCTGGTAAAAAAGAGTTTGCTTCGAGATTGTTTGACAGATAAATGTTAACTTGTGCATTTTTTGGAATTATACAGAATAAAACTGATTTCAATAAATCATATTGAGCATTGGGTGTGAAAATCCATAATGGTGGATTTATCAATACTGGCAATTTGAAATAAGCATGTTTGACGTGTTTATAATATGATATTCCAATGGCAACTGATGTTCTTTTTAATAAGTTTTAAATCGGTCCAAGCAGGTATTGAATTATAACTTAATCATTTTATGTATTCTCAAACATGACATGGTGTGTTATATCTTTGGATATAATTATAATCAGATTTGGTGTGAACAGTTCATCAAGATACTGCTTATATTGTTTTTGTAATTTTCGTATATCTATGATAGCAATCGAGTATTTTGATTTATGACAACAATTACCTTGTATTTACCGTTCTTATACCTAATTGGATGAGTCAAATATAGGTTGATGAAATTTTGAATCTTCACTGAATTTCAATGAATTCAATCTTTTTTTAGTTCTTCTTTTGTGTAAGAGAGATTTTTTAGCATAGCTTCAGGCTACATGGTTACCATGGCCACCACCAAGCTTATTTTGACCTTTTTCTACCCTTGATATTGTTTAGGATCGAGTTAACCCAAGAAAGTTTAAAAAGAGAAAGGGCTGACAACTTTATAAAGTTCTATAGAAATAGGGCTTGTTATTAATTACTTATATCTTAATGATTCTCGAATTCAAATTCCCCGTGGATACTTTATGGTATACATAGCATTATTTCTTTCAAAAGAACGCAATTGTTTCTAATTATGGTGTAATGCATCAATTATATGTCGCTAAATCAAAAAAACGAGAATTTGTAAACATTTCATTAGCTATACTCCTAAACCGTCAATACCGAAGTATTGAGAAATGACATTCCTTTTATCTATTCGTTTTCAACCGAAAACTCTCCTACATTCTACATATCTCCTCGTATTTAACCGAAAACCTACGGAAACCCTCTTGGTGAATCAAATATAAACAAAATGTCGGCAAAAAAAACTCCGAGAATTTCATGGTATTTCTAGTATTATATTGTAGGAACTCCTTAATACCTGACTTACCATTGTTGAAAAACATTAAATACATTTACTTAACTACATATTTTGAGTCAGGCAAAACGAGATTTATTCACTAACATGTTAAATAATCAATTAACGTTTGGTACACTTTTTTTCAAACGAAAATCAACCACCTTGACCAAATTTGTCTCCAACTCTGTTTAACAGTGTTCTGCATGAAATTCTAACAGCAAAACATTCAAAATTCGTTAAATTTTCTTAGGTTCTCAATAGTTTGTGGGTTATGTCGTGTTTCTTAGCAGAAATTACATTAGAAAGTTGTTGAAATTGTCGGGATTTTTTATTGAAAATTCGTCATAGAAGAAAATACCGAATTCAGCGCAAAAAAAGACTGGATCGAGTAACAAGCCCTGTTTTGGAGCACGCGGAAAAAATTAAATTTTGAATAGAGAAATAGTATTATTATTCGTAGTTGTCATTCCTTCTCTTTCTTCCTTGGTTAACCTAATAATTTTCCATTCCAGAATGAGGCAAAATGAGTGCAAAATGTCTTTCAAAGTATGAGAGAAATTCCTGATTCGTACGTTACACAAAAAAAAATCTGAAGGTGAAAAGAACAATTATGTGACTTATTTAATTTCATTTTAGTATCATGGTACGTGTCAAACAGTGGTCATGATAATAATGAATGTGGAAGTGAAGAAAACACGTGTAAACACTTACAAACAACAATAAAAAAGATGAAAGATGAAGATCTTGTTTATCTAGTTGCAAAACATGAACATGATATTTTTGATGTGTGTCGTGCAAAAAAGAAGCTTATTGTTATACAAAAATCGATCACTATATCTGGTCTTGATTTTATACCAATGATAAAATGTGACACTGCAGAATTTATGTTTTTGATTGAAGGCTCAAATAATAAAGTGAGTGTGAAATTTGAAGATGTAGCGTTTGAAAATGAAGACTTCCCAAGAAATTATTCTTGTAAAGCAACACAAAATGGCGTCATTAAAGTTGTCAATGCAAATATATCAATTATTGGATGTTATTTTAAAAGGATATGTACAGCATTACTTGTCACTTTTGACAATGGAGAATTATATTCTGTGAAAATTCATTCGACAGAGTTTAACTGTATATCATTTGCCTTATACTCAACTGAAATATACAAAGGGAATGTATCAATTGATTCCATGCAAGTAATTGGCATAGCAAATGAAAAATGTACGAAAACAGGTGCTATTACATTGGTCGCCTATAAATACCTCGAATTAAAAATAATTAACAGTATAATCAAAAGAGCAGGTGTGGCCATTCATATAAGCACTAAGAGTGCACTTGTTGATATGAAACTCAACTCAGTTATTATTTCTGAGAATAGAGGTCAAGGTATGATTTTAAAATTTGGTGAGAATAAAAATCGAGACAAATCAAAAATTATGCTAGAAAATGTTGAATTTGTAGAAAATAACGGTGCTATGCAGTTGGCTGATCATTGGGCTGATAAAGATCAGCAAAGCAAAAAAGTAAAAGTTTACGTGACCGACTGTAAATTTTATGATAACAAAGCGGATACTTTATATGGGACAATACATGCTGATGGTGTATTTTTACACGTTGAAAGTTCAGTTTTTGAAAACAATGTAGCAGGTATAGATTCATTAATCCAAGGATTTGGAGGAGCCTTATATGTAGAGAAACGCACTAACGTAGTAGTGTTAAATTCAACATTTGTAAATAACACCTGTTCAGGTTTTGGTGGGACAGTATTCTCACGTGGTAACTTTTCATGTATAAATTGTGAATTCACTGGTCCAAGTAATATTCTTATAAGACCTTTACTTGGTGATATTTTGTATGCCACAGCAGGGTTAAATTTAATAAACACTACCTGGAAATCAACTGTAATGAAAGAAATTCCTAGACCACTTATCTGGCATCCTGGAAGTCCTATATTGGAAGATTGGGATATAAACATTTCAGGGTACTTTAATGTTACGTGCCCTGAAGGTCACAATATCACTTATTATGGAGTCATGAAGAGACGTAGAAGAGTGTCTCGTGTAACAATGTCATGTAAACCATGCCCAGTAGATCAATATAGCTTGACATCAGGGACTTTAAATGTATGGCAGAAAAATGGCTCAATTTATGAAGCTAAACGAACTATTGCAAACTGTCACCACTGCAAATACGGAGGAGTGTGCGAAAAAGGAGTTATACGACCAAGACCGAGTTACTATGGTTACAGAACAGGCCCAATAGGTGACGAAGTTCAGTTTATTTCGTGTCCTGCTGGGTACTGTTGTCAAGGTGATAGTTGTCAAAAATATAACTCGTGTCAAAAACACAGAGAGGGAACACTATGTGGAAAATGTAAAACTGGAATGAGTGAAAATTTAATCAATTCAAATTGCGCACATTCGTGTAAGTGTAAAGATCACTGGTTCTGGATTTTCTATTTACCATTCGGTATTTTATACATTCTTACTTTTACATATTTGGATAAAATTAGCTTATTCATTAAACAACAACTTATTTGGTGGGAGCAAAAACTCCATCATAAGCATGATTTAGAAGAATATGAGATAATAACTGCTCAGCATGCTGAATCAGCTGAAACAGAAGCAAGACAAGTTGACGAAATTGACGATATCAGCATGACGTCACCAGTAGAACATAATTCGCGTGAAAGTCAATCTTATCCATATCATGAATATATCTTTCAGACACCAGGTGAAACAATTCGCGGACCGGATTTATTTACAGATATTTTAGAAATCTCATTTTACTTTTACCAGATGTTTTTGTTAATACGTAGACAAGAAAGTGTTGTGTTAGACCACGTGTTATTCTGTATCCGATCATTTTACGGTAGTATCTTTACATTATCTATAAAAATAGATTATTCAATGTTCCATATTCCATGTCCAATCCGTGGTTTAACTGCAGTAACTAAATTATTATTTGAAAATGCATTTGCTTGTTATGTTCTGATATTGTTGTTACTGATGCATATCGTTGTGTATGGTCTTCAAAACCTCGTGCCTCAGCAAGAATTATACAGACAAGAGGAAATCATGATATTTAGTATACGTCTCAAAGTAGCTACAATACAAATTTTACTATTGTCGTATTCAACTTTATCTGAAACTGCCGTTACCTTGGTTAATTGTGTACCATTGACTCAAAATTTCGTTCTGATGATTGATGGGACAATAACATGTTATACTTGGTGGCAAATGTTTATTTTTGTATTCGTTCTAACATGGGTGATTCCTTTCCCTGTTGTCATGGTATTTAGTACGATTCATTTGAAAAAAGATCGAATATCCTACCATCAATTTGTACTAGCATGGGTTTTCCCATTTGCGTACGTAATACGACTTTTGATAATGCTGTTTAAACCTACTAGATCTACAAATATCAATAGCACAACACATAACCACATTTTAAATCAAGAAGAGAGATTATCAGTAGAAGAGATTTTATTTCAACTAGAATGTCCCTACGTAGGAGAATCTAAATATAAAGAAGACAGAACAAACGGAGATCAAAATAACTGTACGGAGCAACAGGATATATGCGAGATTCGGCAACCGGTGTTTTGGCAAGGTGCAATGATTGCTCGCAGGTTAATACTAATTTTGGTTTTAACTTTCATAAATAATCCTGTTTCAAAGTACTACAGCGCGTTATTCTTGTGTGTTGTATACCTAGTTCATCAACTAAACTATAGACCGTATATACTTCGAATTTCTAACATCTACGAAATGATTACTTCGGTTACTTTAGTACTGTTTTGTAGTATGAATTTATTTTTTGCTTATAGTTATATAAGTGATACACCACCTGAAGCAGCAGACGAGAATCTAAGTATATTATTTCGATGGTTGGAAGCTGTGATCTTAGTATTATTACTAACTTGTTTTGCACTCGCTTTATTTTGTTTAGTGGTGACACGTTTAGTTGTTTTATTATTCAAATTAGTCAAAAATATTTGTAACTGTTTAAATCAAGGTCGGACATAACTCCGAATTACAAATGCGGAGGAGAGATTTTTGAACATAGATTCAGTCTGAATGTATGCTCAAGATTACTCCTCCACATGACTTATTAGCTCCCTTATCCTGCCTTGTATATAAAAGAAGTTCACATGGGAAACTTTAGTTAAATTTCATACATTAAATTAAACGCGTTTATGAATAATATTTCCGCCGGTCATTGTTTCGCACAGAAAACTCCCTCTGAAGTTAATGTTTTTTATCATCTTAATTAAGGTAAGGGAGGCACAAAAAAGAACAATCGCCCCATCAAAGCTACATTTAAACGTTACCAGACAGGTTAATGCAGATCCTAGTTAGGGCTGTTTCACACGTTGGATTTCTACTCACCATTTCGAATAGGAAGTCATCACACTTGACAAGCTACTTAAAACTTTAAACCGATTCAATTGATCCTCGACTCCTCCCAAATTACTGTGAAATTAGGGTTGTCGTGCGATAAACCACTAAATTTTTAAGCATAATATTTCCCCTGTAATGTTTTTTGTAAGTTAGAAATGTTTGTTAAAGGAGCGAAGAAACCAGCGTATTTTAACATTCTCACTTTTGGGAAAAATCCAGTGAAAATTGTAAAAGGCCTTTTCCGATTTTTGTAAGAGAAGCAGCCCTGGGAACGAGGTTGTCATAACTATTGTAAATTCAATATTCATCTAAATGATTCATGGATTAAAGCAAGGATATTAAAGAAATCAGAAAGGTTTCTAAACATTTACTTTCTTAGACCGCCATAAGGTATTAAATTAAAACGTACCCTGGGTAGATTATAATATCCAACTATTTTGTTAACTCAAGCATTTTGTTTAAATTATACCGAATAAAACTGATTTCAAGAGTAAAATTGAGCATGAATAAATGGCGATTGATAACAATGTTATATTGTATATTGATCAGTGGATGCTGTAGGGAATGATACTATCATGGTTATTAGTGTTGTTTTTAACATGTGTTGAGATGATTCAAACAGGTATACGTTCAATACCATCGTGTCTGAGTTTATCATAAAGAGGGTTCCCGCAATAAAAAAAACTTAAATAACCCAGTGGGCAAAAACCTGTTCAAAGTCAGAAAAATAACGTTAAAGCAATGTTCATTCGAACGTTGCTCTAACGTTATTTTGCTGACTTTGAGCAGGTATTTAAATAAATCACACTAGACTTCGACTTCGACAGCTGACCAAAAAATATATCCCTTGAAATGAAATTCTCGTCAATACCAGACAAAACTGTCTCTTCTAATTCAGATTTAAATGTTGTATGGATGAATCAAGGATGAATGTACAGCAGTTTCTTTAGTTATGAAAATGGTTATGTGAAGTAAAAAACAGCATCTAAAATAACTGTAAATACCAAATGTGGTCGAGGGAATTTTGAACATAGAATGAGGCTACTCAGTGGGAAAATACCTGCTCAAAGTCAGCAAAATAACGTTAGAGCAACGTTCGAATGAACGTTGCTCTAACGTTATTTTACTGACTTTGAACAGGTATTTGCCCACTGGGTATGTAGCCTGAATCTACGCTAAAAACGAATACTCCAACAAGTTTATTTTTAGTTAATTCGACGTCTGAATAACGTACAAGGGTTATTTTATGTTCTTCTTAAAGCTCAAGTTTATTTTTTACATTTTTTTACAGAAAAATGGTACATTTCAAATGAAGGTAATGACACATCTAAATGTGGAACGAAAGAAGTTCCTTGCAAACAATTTCAAACTGTCATTGAAAGAGCTGCTTCAGATGTCCATATTTTTCTTGTTGCAAAAGATAAATACGAAACTTTTGATGTGTGCAATCCCAATGAAAATCATGTCAGTATAAAAAAATCTATCACTGTATCTGGTCTTGATTTTATGCCAATGATAAAATGCAGCACTGCAAAATTTATGTTTTTGATTGATGGCACAAATAATAAAGTCAGTGTAAAATTTGAAGATGTAGCGTTCGAAAATGAAGACTTTCAAAGAAATAATTCTTGTGAACCAACAAAAAATGGCGTCATTAAAGTTGTCAATGCAAATATATCAATCATTGGATGTTACTTTAAAAGGATATGTACTGCTTTACTCGTCACCTTCAACAATGAAGAATTATTTTATGTGAATATTCATTCGACAGAGTTTAACTGCATATCGTTTGCATTATACTCAACTGAAATGGACAAAGGAAGTGTATCAATTGATTCCACAAAGGTTATTGGCAACGCTGCTGGTACTGGTGCAACATCTCATGCAATCTCTCTCACCAGTTATAAGTATCTCCAATTAAAAATTACAAACAGTGCTATGAGAAAAACACATCAAGGTATTTCTTTAACAATACGCGGAGGAATTCCACATATAGAAATTGACTCGATTATTATTTCAGAAAATCTTGGTCAAAGTGTTATTATAACATTACATGAACAGGTTGATCGAGACAAAGCAGCTATATCCATCCACAATACTCAGTTTGTTAAAAACAAAGGCATTTTTACGTCAGCAATCCATCTGGTTGACAAAGAAAAACGGAATATAAAACGAAAAGTCAAAGTTTACGTGACCGACTGTATATTTTATGAAAACCAAGCTGACACATTCTTTGGTTCAATTTACGCTGATGGTGTATATCTACACGTTGCCAATTCATTCTTTGCAAACAACGTTGCTGGGGAGTTGCACGGGACCATACAAGGGTTTGGAGGAGCCATATATGTAGAAACAAAAACAATTGTTCTCGTGAAAAATTCGACATTTATGAATAACACATGTTCAGGTTTTGGTGGGACAATTTTTTCACGTGGTACCTTTTCATGTATAAATTGTGAATTCACTGGTGCAAGTAATATTCTCATAAGACCCTTACTGGGTGATATTTTATATGCTACAGCAGGGTTAAATTTAATGAACACTACGTGGAAATCTACTGTAATGAGAGAAATTCCTAGATCACTTATCTGGCATCCAGGAAGTCCTACAATGGAGCCTTGGGAAATTAATGTGTCAGGATATTTCAAAGCTTTATGTCCCGAGGGTCACAATATAAGCCATTTTGGAATCGTACGTAATCAAAATAGTGTGTCACGAATTGCAATGTCGTGTAAACCATGCGCAAGAAATGAGTACAGTTTAACATCAGGGGCGTTAGATGTCAGACAGAATGATGGCGTTATTCATGAATCTCAGAAAACAATAGCCGAATGTCATCATTGTAAATATGGAGGAATCTGTGAGAAAGGTTCGATTCGACCTCAAGCCAATTATTACGGTTACCGAACAGGAACAACAAACGATGAAGTTAAATTTATTTCATGCCCAATTGGGTACTGTTGTCAGGGTGATAGTTGTCAAAAATATAACTCGTGTCAAAAACACAGAGAGGGAACGTTATGTGGAAAATGTAAAACAGGGATGAGTGAAAATTTAATCAATTCAAATTGTGCCCATCTGAGTGAATGTAGTGATTACTGGTTTTGGATTTTCTATTTACCATTCGGGATTTTATATATTCTTTCTTTTACATACTTGGATAAAATTAGCGTATTTATCAAACAGCAACTTATTTGGTGGGATAACACAATCCATCATAGGGATGATTTAGAAGAGTATGAGATACTTGAAGCAAAGCATGCTAGGCCAACTGAAGAAAATAGTCCCCAACCAGGACCCAGTAAAGCTGATGAGAGTCAAGAGGAAGATCACTTACACGTAGAAAAAGTGCATGAACATCTAGCACCTGTGTTGGATGAACGTAAAAAAGATATTTTTAAAAAACCAGGAATAAGTGTTCGTGGTCCGGATTTATTTACCGATATGCTAAACCTTTCATTTTACTTTTATCAAATGTTTTTATTAATGCGCATGCGTGAAAGTATTGTCCTAGATTACGTTTCATCATGTCTTCGTTCGCTTTACAGTAGTATATTCTCATTATCAATCAATGGAAACTCGTCCATGTTATTATGTCCAATCCGTGGTTTAACTGCTGTAACTAAATTATTATTTGTGAAATCGTTTTCTTGTTACGTTTTATTGCTGATATTTCTCTTCCATATCATTGTGTATTGTGTTCAATTTCTGTTACTTCAAGACTTACGTCGAAAAGAAGTCCTGATTATATTTAGTATACGTCTTAAAGTAGCTACAGTGCAAGTATTATTACTGTCATATTCGACTTTATCTGAAACAGCTGTCACATTGGTCAGTTGCACACCGTTAAACAAAGTTTTTGTTTTGCTTATCGATGGCACAATATCATGTTATACGTGGTGGCAAGTGTTGATTTTTATTTTCGTTTTAACTTGGGTAATTCCTTTTCCTGTTGTCATGGTATATAGCCTGATTCACTTGAAGAAAGAGTACATTACATACCATCAATTTGTATTAGCATGGGCATTTCCATTTGTTTATCTAATATGGATGATATTTAAATGTAAACAACCTCCAGATCTACTAACTAAAAAAAGATTTTACGATCATGAGAGTTTGGACACAGAGGAAAAGATGTCAGTAAATGAAATCTTATTTCGGTTAGAATGCCCTTACGTTGGAAATGCAAATCATTTGAAAACTAAAACAGATCTGAGCCAAAATGAAGAGGCAGTGAAAAAGAATACATTTCAAATAGGTGAACCAGCATTTTGGCAGGGTGCAATGATTGGTCGAAGATTGATACTAATTATGTTTTTAACATTTGTACCCACTCCAGTTGCTAAATATTATTGCGCATTATTTTTATGTGTTCTATACCTGGTTCATCAACTATACTACAGACCTTATCTAGTTCCACTTGCGAACATGTACGAAACGTTAACTTCGGTGACTTTAGTTATATTTTGCAGTATGAATTTGTTTTTTGCTTATAGTTATGTGAGTGACGTACCACCGGAAGCAGCAGACGAAAATCTAAGCATCATATTTCGTTGGTTCGAAGCAATTATTTTAGTAGTATTGCCAACTATTGTTTTTTTTGTTTTATTTTGTTTATTAATGACGCGTGTTGTTATTTTATTTGTAAAATTAGTTACAAAGATTTTTTCATATTGTTGCTGAAACAAAAACTAATGGATTAGATTTGAAAACTTGTTTAAAATGTGAAAAGTATGGACACCTTGAAAGCTTTACTTCTATTTTTCTATAAATGCCAAAAATGAGATAAAGGTTTCTTTTTTTGTCTTTCATTTTATCAGTTTCCACATTCAAGGTTAGTGTATGGTCATCTCTTATAAATAAAACTTGAGACATCTTCCATTAGGCACATGACGTTTTTTCAACATTAGACCCATGTTGTCTTGACGTTGTTTGAACGTTGAAAAAACGTCACGTGCCGGCAAAGGAGGGGGGGCATAGTAGTTATACCTAAAAGTGATGTTATTAATAACCTTCAACCCTTATGAACCGTATTGTTAACCATAACCATTACGGTAACCTACTAAAATGGGTGGTAAATAGACCCTCTTATATAATAAATAGAACCTTCTTCCCAGTGTTCCTCTAAACTTTTGTCACTCGTATGCAAAATATGTATGAAAAAAAATGTTTTTCAACAATCGATAAATGAAAGTGGTTAACATCAGCCTGCGTCTTGGGCGAACCTTTTCTCATCATTTTAAGCACAGGTTACCTTATTCGTCATAATTTTCTCGAGTCTTAAATTTCGCGAATTTCACGATTTATAAAAAAAAATCGCGAAATTAAAAACTCGCGAAAATTTTCAAATACAATAAAAAATGTGCAAAATATCTCAAAATTTATAATATCCTGCAATTTCCTTAGAAAGTGATCCAAAAGGGAGAAAACTACTAGAAAAAAACCTTTTCTTTCTTCTATTTTGCTCAAATTTGTCCGTTTTCGGAATTTATCAAAGTAGAAAATTTGCATTTGGTTAAATTTCGAGAAATTAAAAACTCGCAAAATTTACCGAAAAATCTCAATTCGCGAAATTAAAAACCCTCAAAACTGTTTTTTGAGCATTCGCGAAATCAAGGACTCGCGAAAATTATGACGAATAAGGTACATTAAGAAAGGTTGTCTGAAGATAATGACGTAACCTTGTGGGAATGATATAATGGTAATTTTTGTGCTTGTTGCTCTGTATAGCCCTGTCAATCTTAAAGTACCGTTTTCTCATCATCACAAGACTTACAGTTAGAACTTGCTACATGTTTATTTATATTTGTGAAATTAATCTTGATTTTACAGATATTTCAATGACCCACTGCTTTCGAGAACCATCTCTCCATACATATTGCTCTACTGTAATGGACATGCTATGACATACTTCGTGTGGTAGAATTAATTACGAAGGGAAACGAAAACATTTACTCTTAGTAGAAATATTGGTATATCATTATTTTATTAATTTACATTTTATAAAAACTTCTGGAAAAAATAATTTTCTATTGGGCACATAACGGTTGTTCGTTTTTTGACGTCGAAGGTTCTACTCATCTTGCTGTTATCATTTCTTTGAAGAAATGAAGAACTCTGATGATTAATCACTCAAGAATTAGTAAGTCATAGGTGTTAAGCGGGATTTCCACTCATACGCTGTTGTTACGCGCGTAATATGCACGAATCAATTATTCTCTGTTTACATGCGCGAAGAAAGTTGAATTTTTAAACTTTTTTCTGGTGCGGTGGCGTACACAAAAGAATAATCGATGCGATGTAATACGCGCGTACCAACAGCGTATGAGTGGAAATCCGGCTTAAAGGGTACCACAAATAAATGACGCAGGAGAGTATCAACCGCGTTCCAAACACTTCACTTACCCTGTGAACGAGGCTGGACGAGAATAAATAAAAAAAATGAAGGAATGATAACTCGTGATGCGATTTTCTAAACTATATTATTAGACAAGTAATAAGTTAGCCGGAATATCAAACGTTATTTCTCAGGTCATAATTTGATTAGTATCTTGGCTAGTAATAAGTAGGAGTCCAGAAAGACTATGTGAAATGAATTTACGGGTTAAGCGATTACTTTTAATATAAATGCTTCATGAGCTTCTAATATCCCTGATCGCGTTTCTAATGTGTGACGTGCGTAACTTACAAATAATATATAAGTGAGAATATAAATTAGTTAATAAAGGATTTGAAGAAAAAATTATAAAAAAACAAAATAACACCCCAGTTGAAAGCTGAAAAATTCGACCTTTTCTTCCTTCGTTCGAGATTTCATAGATGGAGATTTCAACCAATCAATATTGAGAATATTAAAATTCCCGAGTTCTCATATTCATACTAGAGGTTTACCTAAAGAACAATTTAAAACTTACGGAAAAATTAAAATGTACAAAAAATCATTTACAATCCTGTGTTGAACTATGAAAAAACAGATAAATTATTCCCGTCAAAAAGACCGGCCGTAAAAAATTAACTAAAATATGCTTCTATAAACATACGTAACAAAAACAGAAAGCAACAGAACGAGCAAATGAAACCAATACTTCAAAAACCATCTCATAATGGAAATACCAATAACCATGGGTTTCCGTGAAATTAACAACTTTTCAAATTGTTCCGTCCCAGCTTCTGTCTCAACGTTATATGATAAAGAACGATATTTAATGATAAATTTTGATGCACCAAGCTTATCCATCATACTCAAAATGTAGGAGCCTTGTAAAACCTTGTTTAAGTTATTCTGCAATATATCAAACATAACAGTATCAGATTCAACACATTGAAAAGTTTTTAAATATACTGATGTACTCAACTGTAAACCACGAAATCTGAAAGAAAACAAACATATTCGTGTTTAGAAGTAAAAACCCAGGTTTCTGAATAACTGTAAATTCTATGAGCCATGAAGCCTGAAAAACTACTCCTCCACCAAGCTTTTGTACAGCTTTTAAAAGGCTTTCCCAATTTCTAAAGGAATTATTCTTCATAAATGAACGAATAAGCCACACCCACCAGTTTGCAAAATAAATGAGTAATGATAACACCGCGCGAAATCATGGAGTAATCATTACACTGCGCGAAATCGTTGCGTATCCATACCCTTATGAAGCCCGTATAGCACCGTATTTGGACTGGACAGTCCAAATACGGTGCTATAACGGGCTTTATAAGGGCATGGATACGCAATGATTTCGCGCAGTGTAATGAATATATCCAGGCTGCTCAACATCTGCTTAATGCATTCTCCGCTTCATCTTTTTTCAGAAAAGACGAAGGGTAATACTAAAATGGTATATTCTTCAGGTATCATGTCATAGAGGCTAACGTGAAATATCAGGCCTATGACATCATAAATGTATCATTTTAGAACGAATAATACTAGACTGAAAAACATTATTTTCTATTTTGTACTAATTGTAATACCTTGGTTCAACCCACGCAGTGACAACTTCATAATAATTATCTCCACAATATTGTTTAATAATTTCGTTGTCAGCTTCTTCATCTAAATCATCATTATCTTCATTATAAACATATTCTCCAACAGCATACGCAACTACGTCTTTAACCTGAATCAAAGCCGTAAGCAAATATAGCAGCTATTTCCCAGTGGGCAAAAACCTGTTCAAAGTCCGCAAAATAACCTTAGAACAACGTTTGATCAAACGTTGTTCTAAG
>JAUELI010127705.1:0-14109 GCA_031471325.1 Catablema vesicarium
ATAATGCAGTGCCTATACCGACACGCTTTTGCGAGTCATTTCTGAATGACTCGCTTAATGAGTAAAAATGACTCCTTCAAAAGATTCATTTTTACGCGAATTGCTGTTGCCTCCAAATGACTCGGGAAGAGAGTCTTTTTCAAAATGACTCCTTTAAACAAGTCATTAAATGACTCTCCTACTAGAGTCAAAATGACTCGGAAAAGCGTGTCGGTATAGGCACTGTGAAATGTGACTCTAAGTTTTGAGTCATTTTGACTCTGATAAGACTGTCAGTGCATGTGTTCTATGTAGATAATCTGATGGCCAAAATAATTAAGAATACGACTGGTTGAGGAGAGATATTAGAGAATAGATTCAGGCTATGTAGCCTGAATCTATGCTCAAAGATCTCTCCTCCACAGTTGCCATTTAGACTTATTTTTGAATCTTGATGATCTGTATCAAAGTTTGTTAAAAACAAATGAACTACACCAGTGCTCAAATTCATACTAATTGATTCATTAACAGTCAAAAGAAAGAGCAAATTACCATCATAGGCATGAATTGGATAGTTGCACAGCAACCCACCATCAACGTAAACATCAGTATTTTCATCATTTAAACGATACCGTACACTTTGAAAAACACCTAGCAAATAAAATTTCCAGTAGTTAATCGATATCATTCGAAATATAACAACTTCAGGCAGGGAGAACTAATCACAAAAAACGATTTTTGAGTATATTATAGCCTGAAGCAATGACAAAAACTAATCACAAAAAACGATTTTTGAGTATATAGCCTGAAGCAATGACAAAAATCTGATAAAAACAGTTTTTTAAGGAGGTCCTACAACACAATCCCAAAAAAGACTAAATTTAAATCTGAAACAATAGATGAATATCTTGCTAGCAGATTAAATAAAAGGTTAAAAACCCTAACCTATTATTACATCTCAGGGTATGAAAATGTGGAGAAGAGCTTTTTGTGCATCAAATCAGTCCCCCCCACCATGCTTATTTTTACTTATTTCAACACTAACATTAAATCAGAAGGTCTTCTACAAATGTTTATCTTACAATTTCTATAACAAATCTAACAGAAATCAAAAAATCAGTAGCTACTAAACATGGAGTTATACTTTTTTTTAACCACAAGTTTGTTTTAGAGTAGAAAAGCCAGTACAGTGATCTCACATAGAAAATCATGGTAATTATGAAAAGGAGGAGAGTGACTCTAAAATAATTGTACCTGGTAAAGCAGTAGACATTCTGACTGCAGTACGAATAGGAGTATTTGGTGTTGTTTTTGGATGAAAATATTCTGTAGACATTTGACTCAAGTTGGTCACCACAATACACAGTTCACAGTTGAATAGTTGCAAAACCTACATTAGAATTAAAAAAAGAAGAAGAATAAGTGATGAAGGATTAATTATTATAGCCAGAATCTATGCTCACGAATCTCTCCTCCACATTTGGTATTTACAGTTATTGTGAACTCTGAGCTTTAACCCTGCAAAATTGTATTGAGATGTGTACATTTAAAGTTTTCTTGCAAACTTACAGAATTTTACAATATTTAGTTGACTTTATTGACTACCAATTTACAGAATTATTTGATCTCTATGTGCAGGGATAAAACTATTTGTTTTCAGAAAATCCGGAAATATTGACATTGAAATCTGTGTCTTGTGAAGCACTACTATGATGGCGTTGAAGAGAAAATTTGGTGATTTTGTCTTTCTAAATCGTTTGAAATTGCATAAGCATGGTGGAAGTAGTAAATGTTATTTTTGGAAAAACAAATCCAGAAAGTATTTCTCTTCTTTCAAAAATCCAGAAATCCGGATATATCCCAAAAAAGTTTCATCATTGATGTACCAACATTTGCATTTTAATAAAGAATTGATTTGAATTGATTATTCGTGAAAAAAATATGTACCTCTCGAAATGTTATATCAGCATCACCGGTTCGTTCTTTTAACTGTTCTCCAAACCACTTTGTCAACTTTTTACCTGGATTCCAACCAAACCCGCTCAGCAAATTGGGCAACAAACTACAATACCCACATTTATGATCTAAAAATAGTAAGTATAAATAAAGTGAGGTTTTGGGAAAAATAACCAATATTTTGGAGTATTTACTGTAGACATGGACTCTTACAGTTGCCAAACTCAAAACATGGTAAACATATCAAGGAACGAATTAAGTAAGAATAAGCTTGGTGGAGGAGAGGTATTTGAACATAAATTCAGGCTATGAAACCTGAATCTATGCTCAAATATCTCTCCTCCATATTTGGTATTTACAGTTAATTCGTACCCTGCAATATTTAGAAGATTGTGAGTTAGAACATTTAGTTCACCTTTATATTTATACAGAGAGCCAACTGAGAAATTGAAATTAGAAATGAGTGTCTGAGGATTCCTATTATAAAATTCGCAGCAATATTATCAAACTTAAAATACCAGTTTCATTTTACTACAATCAGAAAACATAATACAAATAATACAAATATTAGAAACCACAAGTACAGTGAAGTAAGCTCCAAATAGATTTATCAAATAGATCCTTGAGTCTGCATTTTTAGCCACATTTTACACATGTTATTGCAAACCATTGACTTACGAATGATCAGTAACATGCTTGAAATGAATAGTCATTTTAAAATAAAATAATTATCTACAAAAAATTATTCTTATCCTATTGGCAGGATAAATACTAAAGGATGAGTTCAAAATTTAAAAAAAACCATCTCTAACATACCAACTAGAATACTCTTAAGATCAGCATCCATAAATTCTTTCAGCTCTGCTGCTGAACAACCGACTGCAAATAAACTGGCAGTTATTGCACCAACACTGGAACCAGCAACTCGATTGATTCTATTTGTTATTCCAGCTTCTTCAAGTACCTACACATAACAGTCATCACAATGTAACATTAAAGTCAAAGAAAGAAAAATATAAAAACATAACAAACTTTTAGAGTATAATCAGGATTTGAAATGATGGTAATTTAATAGCAAATTGTGGAGGAGATATTTTTAAACACAGATTAAAGGCCATGTCGCATTAATCTATGCTCAAAAATCACTCACCCAAACTTCTTTATATTTATTTCGATTCTTGTATAGTGCACTAACCAAAGATATTTCAGTAATTTCTTCTTAATTTTTACCAAAGTAAATCTCAATCTACAGTATGTATGTTGACTCAATCAGGGCAGTCAACAAACATGGACAAGTTAACAATTTCCGAGATTGGTGGATATCTTCTTGAAAGGAACCAAATATTAAGTTAAGTAAATTACAAGATAAAAAAAATTGCATAAGATTCAAAATTTAAAGAAATATGTGAAGGTAGTTTGATATAATGACAAATAATAAATTTGTTCTTATGAGCTAATCACCTGTAATGCGCCAACATAAGCCATTCCTTTATTCCCACCTCCTTCAAATACCAAGTTAGTAAATGGAAAATCAAAATTCTTCAAGATGTCATCATCAACTGCTGCTTCATTATCAACTACTGTTGTCAACAGCTGTGTACTTGAAAATGATCCAACGGTGCTAGCAATTGTACTAGCAAACAGCATTTTAGAATTCATATGTGCATCTTTATAGTTAACGGATCCATTTTTTGCACTCATACCATGTTTATTTATATTTTTTAATCCTTTTTCAGTTTTCCCACCAATTGTAATATGTTTCTTTTTTTCATTATTTGTTTTTATATTTTTATTGGCAAGAAATTTTATATCCGTCATTGACTTTTTATTTTGAATAAGCAAATTTGAAGGGATGGTACCATTTTTAATGGGTTGTAAATCTATCTTAGAATTGTTTCTTCTGAAGAGACATTCAAATAGTCCCATACTTTACCAAACATTAAAGTACTTTGTAACTATGAAATAAAAAAAGAAGGTTTTACAAAATAGTTTAGTTCTTCATATTTAGTTTAGAGTTAAACTTATTAGAAAACAATCAAATTTGGAGATCATAGCAGGGACATATCCAGGGCTATTTTGATACCGGTATACAGGTATGGGCCCAAATTATTTTGGTAAGATAAAACTTTGATCTCCTTTTAATGTGGGCACAATTATTATAGCAGTACATAACATATCTCGGTTTAATTTGCTGAAATAACCCATCAAATATGGGTATTAAAAGCTTTTAACATTTTGATGTCCCCAAATGAAGGTAAATATGATCCAAATCGGTATGCCCAAGTTAGGTCTGGGTATGTCACTGCATGGATGTACATGATATCTCAAAAATAACAAAGCTGGAATAAGAGCTAATAAGTTCTGTGTGGGGGTAATTTATGAGCATATCTGTCTTCAGGATACATAGCCTGAATCTATGCTAAAAATATCTGTAATTATAGCGCATGAGCAAGATTTACAAAATATTTTATATTTTGTAGTTATTTATATGCTTGTGTGATAATAAGTCAAGATTTTGCTTTGGGTGTAGTTAATGTGAAACTACAGTAGCTCTAAAAATAAGTGATTTAAAACCCGCATCTCACTATTTTATTCACCTATAAAATAGCGTGCGAATCATGTTTTTAGGTAAAAATTATCGCGTCCAGTGTCATATGTTTGCGTATGTTGAGCAAAACCGATCATTTTAAATAGCCTACTTTTTATAATTTCAAGCTTAGACTTTTGATATTTCAAACAAAATTTTGGTTTTTGCTGTTCATGACCTAAATTTTGATAGAAATAATATACATATATAGTTTCTTATTCTAAGCTAGCTATGAAAATAACTTTTGAGCACAGATTCAGGCTAATGTAACATTCGCTACCTTTATTTTTCGAAGAAAAGATAGAATCATTTACTAAGGCCTCAAGTCCATAGTTTTGTGGTCAAAATTTTTCAGAAATGTTGAATAAAGGTGTTGTTTGAAGTTTCAAGATAGCTAAGAAGGCCTCATGTCCAAATAATTGGACTAGAGGCTTATTGTGATGGACTTGAGGCTTTTTTTAAGTGTAAACAGTGGTAAGAATGCTTGAATTATGTAATGAAACAAAGGTCTCAAGTTCAACATTAGGCCCCCCTCTGCTAAATTTTTATTATAATGATGAAGAATCAGAAAAGTTGTCTAAATATTCAAGTTATCCATTGATACATCTTAAAAAGTCATTTTTAGGAGTTTGATTTCATTATTATATCATATTAATCATAAACGCAAAACATTAAATATTTCAAACAGAGAAACTGTGACTTGAGACGTTTGTATACTAATGTAGCGCTGTGTTATCAAAGATTTACTAAAAGAATTATCCATCTCCTTTTCTTTCATAAACGTTTCGTGGATTTAGAATCTTCAAAATTCACCACTCTAGTAGTGGGAAAAAACTATTTGGAATAATCACTGCCGTTGGGAGATTTTTGAGTATGCTTAAGGCAGGGTTATTTTCAGAAAAAATTCCTTGGTCATTTTCTTTACTGAACATTGAGTATGAATTTCTAAAACCGTCGGAGATAAGCAGCAAAATTTTTTGGGGGTTTCCAGATCGGCTATATTGGCTCTAAACAGCACTATTTTTTCTCTTTTACATGATTAAATCAGTCGCTATAAGTCTATATTTCAACTTTAAGTTATTATCTTATATTAAAAACAAATAAAACAACAGTAACTAAATGATTGAGTTTCAAAACTCACTTGAAGATTGAGTTTCTTGTTCCTATAAAGGGCCCTAGAAAATGTCTGAAAAACGCTGTTAAAGCTATTATTAGTCTGAAGTTTAGCTCAAAAATACCTCTTTTTAGGTTCAGTGAAGTCATGGAACTGTTAGAACTATAAATCAAATGAGGTTAAACTTTTAATTTGAACTATAACAACAAGATTCGTTATAAAACATTTTTATTTTTATTATTTTTGATGGCGATTGGTATTTACAGTTATATTGAATTAGAGTATAAATAAATACATCTCTCACATGTGTAGAGGAATTCATTGTCATATCCAGAAGTTTTTTAGGATATTAAAAATACCAAGAAGTGTACAATATTACACTAGTAGTGTACAATATTACACTAGTAGCATCATATTTCTTAGATGATACAATCTCATCTGTACATCTGATGTATGTCGTGTTAATCATAAACTTTTGGTCAAGACCTGGCTGGTAATGAGCGGCACAAGTTTGCAGTATACTAACTGTAAACAAAATAATGTGGTAGCATCGTTCCCACATCATTCTAGATGCAAATAATCATGATTTTCCTATAAATTTAGCTACTACACTACAGTTTTTATTTAAGGATACACACGATTTGGACTACTTGCAAACATTAAAGCACCTCAAAACGTCCCTAAACTATATTTGCTACAACCTTAAGGCAAAAATAGAATGTATGGAAAACTCTGGTCATCCCTTGTTTTATTTGACAATGATATTTAGCATACAGTAGCAATGCCATTGGTCACTTTGCAGTTTCTGTCTACCAAGCCGGGGAGAGGTGGTTGGAGATAATCATTACCTTGCAACTGACATCACCTCATTAATTTCCAATGACCAACAACCAGTCCACTTGCCGCACTAGTGGTCAAGAATTCCCAGGGTCAAAAATTTCAAGGAGCTCAGCACAGCAGCATTGACCAGAGACATGTCTATATTTGGAGTGACCATTTTGGACCAGTCTGTTTGCTGCACTCGTGGTCGTGAATTGACAGGGTAAAAAATTGCAAGGTGCTCAGCGGCATCCGTACACACGGCATTCGGCAATTCACGTTATGGAAGTTGGCTAAGTTGGCTGCGTAGGTTCAGTTGGCTAAGTTGGCTGCATAGGTTCAGTTGGCTAAGTTGGCTGCGTACTGTAGGTTCAGTTGGCTAAGTTGGTGGTTTTTGCGTAGGCTGTGTTGGTTCAGTTAGCTAAGTGGGCTAAGTTGGTTGCGTAGGCTAGCTTGGCTATATTTCCTTACAGTGTGTAGGTTATTAAGTTGGTTAACTGATTCTAGGTGAACTTTACGTGGCGGGGTGAATTCTATCGTTGCTCCATTAAAAGCTTTCAATACCCCACTGCAATACCTTCACTGTATTTGATGGGTTATTTCAGCAAATGAAACCAAGATTATGTCATGTACAGCTATTAAAAATTGTGCCCACATTGAAGTTTTATTAATAAAAGGACATCAAAGTTTTATCTTACCAAAATGATTTGCACCCATACACACCCATACCTACTAGTCCCTGATAATGTAACTGATGTAAACTGTGGATTATTCTAAATCAATCAAACTCTCTACTGTTGGTGTAGTTGACTTAACTAGATATGATAAAGTTCAGAGGATCAGAGAGGCATCAGTCTCAGATGAACGTTTTCTCTTTGAGAAACGTCACAAAACGTCACAGGTAGTCACATGAAGCTGATGATGTTGTTAACAACAGGCAGCCATTTGCCTGCTATGAAAAAAAATTTGCCTGCATTGGATAGGTCATCTTGAAGATTCTAACTTCGAAAAACTAAAACAAGTATAAATTTTAGCCAGCAACTCCAGTATTTCAATGTTCTATGTTTGCTACATTATAAATTTTGATTGTTTTAAAACAAAACATTATATATACACTAATAATTATAGACGATAATAAGCATGAATGTGTGAAAATCTCACTTATCAATATTGTATGTCTGTTATGAAAATTTGCATGTGTCTGTGTGTGTTGTTCTTTTTAAATTTTTGAAACTTTTTTACCCCGTGAGAGTATCAGATTTACCATTAATTTGAGTGAGCAAGTTAAAACCAAAACAATGTTAAGCGAGGCAAAAAAATTTAAAAGCATAAGAACCTTGTTCCCAATGTTCTTAGCTGTGTCATCTATATGCTTTTCTACAAAGTTATGCAATTGCTTTTCAGCTTTTCTAACTGGGATTTACTGTCTTTGCCAAGCGCGATCTCTTGACGAACGAGAAGTAGAAGAAGGACAAGACAGAAGAATTAATTCAAGAGAGGGGCGGAACGGAAAAATTCTCTGGGAGACATACTGTAAACCTCCGAATAGAAGCCCTGGGCTCTTAATAGTAAGCATTTTTTAGGTTGGCTTTAATATGGCAAGGGGGTTATATACGAGGTGTCTATGCACGGAATAGAATTTGTTGCGTTAACAAGCTATCAGCAGACACATGCGGTAGGTCTATTAAACGGATGGGCGTAATTGGAGGTATGAACATTACTTTCTTTGCTTGCATTTAGAGAGATGATCTCCTTTGCTTTCGAAATAATGTGTTTGATATCTTTATTAATTTTTTTTTCCATTCAGTATTTATTGCACACTATAACGATACTACTTTTGTTTAGTAGCTTCTATCATAGACGTTGCTTCTACAAATACATGTTATAATTTGAAAGATCAAAACCTTATTTTATTATTACGAAACTGCAATTCTGTTGTTCGCGATTGTTACATTCAGTGATTTAACCAACCTCGTTTCCAGGACTTCTTCCCTCAAAATTTAAATCGGAGCGAGATTGGTATTTAACTTCGTCTGCACCATGAATTATGATTTATCTCAGCAGGACACGACATGCAGTAACGTTTTCTGGTCATGATGTCGCAACCTCGCTCTGAGGGCTCTTTTTTTCTTTAACCCTGGGCCGACCTCTTCTCATTCATTCTTCCACTAACTGTTGTAGCTTCTCAACCTCGCTCCCAGGGCTTTTTCTCTCTTGGTAGCTTCTCAGTCCAAGTTTAGAACTACAAACTTAAACTTGTCATTTCGACGCGTGACGTTTGCTTGTGTGATTTTTCCCGATTTTTTTTGGGTGATTTTTCAAGTGCTCCACCCCTCGGATTACATGACTTGAACAATTTGAATTTAAGAAGCTAGGTTATCCCATGCTTATCCGGAGGGTGTTATTAATAAGCTTTTATCAGTTTTGGTAAAGATATCACAGCGTGAAATACTGTCGAATACGGAAATATACGGGACCGTATTCGGCAGTATTTCATGCTGCGTATGTAGGACTATCGATGGATGAGGCAGGATACAAGTATCATTTCGTTCAAATGGTTCGATTTAGTTCCCTATCTGCCTAAAGGTCAGAACTAAAATCAAAAGATTTAAAAAAAAGAAGTTTTGGTCACGTTTTTTTATAATAATAACAAAATTTAGTTTTGGGGGAAACTCTAGCACATTTAGGAAAAATCAAATACAGTTTATCAACCCGATGCTAGCTTTCAAAAAAACGGCTAAGAAATTTTTAGAATTGTTTTCTCACCTATATTTTTTATTTAGTGGGTGACACCAAATTGACCAAGTTTGTATGACCTCAAACGTTCAATATCCTTTTTAAAGTACCAGTTGCAGTCATAATGTAAATCTATTAAATAGATTTATCAAAATAATGAAACTCAGACGGAGTATATAGAGGGGACTGATTTCTAAATACACGTTTTAGTCAAGTCAGATCAAGGATAATGAACAAATTTAACATACCGTCACGCTATAACACCTTTGGGATCGCTAATATTTCAAATATTTATAAATATTTTTTAACTATCATTGCCACTACACGTTATAAAAATAGAGGAGATGCATTATAACATAAGACGGACGAGACATTAACCATTCCTCAGTGTAGTAAGATATCCCCGAGCATTGATCATGCCCAGTAAACAAAAACCTGTTCAAAGTTTGATAAAAAAAACTAAGAAAAACTTTTCGTCAAACGTTGTTCTAAGGCTATTTTGCAGACTTTGAACAGGTTTTTTGTTAGCTGGGTGGTGAAATAATGAGACATCCAGAAGGTATAGAAGTTTAATAAAAACATCTAGGTGATTGTTGTTTGTTAAAAAACAATTTTCCCATCAGATTCAAATTCCAGTATTAATACAATAGATTTATTTAAAAATCGGGGGGTTACATTCATTGTACATTGAATTCGCCCAACCTCATTCCCAAGGCTTCTTCTCTCTCTAAAAAAAAAACGGGAAGAAAGGAGATCTTTTTCAAAGAGAGAAGAAGCCCTGGGAACGAGGTTGGAACTTGCCAGGCTAGATGTAACAGCTGATAAGCTCTGTCGAAAAGTAATTAAGTTGATTTTCTATGCTCAAAAATTTTTTTTCCACACTTTATATTTGCAGTGGGCAAAAACCTGTTCAAAGTTCGCAAAATATGTTCCAAGGTTATTTTGCGGACTTTGAACAGGTTTTTGCCCACTGAGTTTCCAGTTATATCCAGCCTTGGATTGATATAAAAATTACTACTGTACAACTTTCCGAATTATGGTGATATACTAAAGCATTTTGGGAAGGGGGTATGAAATTCAAATAATTTCATTAAATTAGATATTTTTCAAATAATCAGAGAAGTTAAAACGGGAGAAAACATCATACTATCGAAGGGTTGATTTAACTAGGGAAGAAGGGGCACGACAACTCGCTATTTAAGTATTAGTACTCGTAACTCTTAAAGGTGGTATTTGAAACCCAGTTGAAGACATTGCATCCGTTAAAAACCACTAGACTTCAAATCAGCGCAATGAATTTTATGCAATTTACGGTGGAGAGAAAATCTGAAAGAAAATACAGTTTCAATGAGCACTCCTCCATACGTTATATTATTTATCTCTATATAATTATATTTGAGAATTCATATATGTGCCTGTAATTGCAAGGGTCGAAATATGAACGAAGCAGGAATTTTTGAGCATAATAGCCTGAATATATGCTCAAAAATCTCCTCCATATTTGGTATGTTATTTCGAACCCTGAATTGAGAGAAACGCCAGGAGATATGTTGCGATGCACAGTTCGGTATATCCAGTAAGCTATTTTATCCAGTTAGCGTTTAATCATGATTACATTCGAACTTTTAAACTTTTAACTTTAGGACCTCTTCGTTTTGCATCTCGTTTGGTCATCATATCCTGAAATGAAATAAGATCATTTTTATAGACTCAAGGCTCAATATAACTGCAAATATCAAAAGGTTGGGTGATATTCATGAGTCTGCTTTTCTTTAGTTATTCACAAAAAAAATAATCTTCAGCAGACTTTTCCGTACAAATAATTTTGCATAAATTTTTTCAAATTAGCAAAGATTTCTCTTCTGGTACAGGTCTCATTTCCCATAACCCTATCCCTCTCAGGCTTCTTTCATGCTTATTTTCTCAGGGAGGGGGGGAGGGGGGCAATCATGGGGAAATAGGCTATTTCTGATTTTCTTCAAAACTCTAAATTTGAGATTTTTATCGAAGTCAACTCGTTTTGAGAACATTTGACCCAGTTTCTATCCCTTTGAACTACGACTCGCCATGAAAAATTCGTAATTTTCCTAAATTTCAAGAAATCGTCAAAAGTGCTTCCTTTTCCATTTTTAAAATTATCAGAACTTATGTAATTTTTATTCTTTATATGCTCACGCTTTATAGTGCATGAAAATGACCTCATATCTGGGGTTCGAGAGAAAAATGCCACCAAAAATCCAAAAATATGCATAAATTCTGGATGTTTAGGACTTTTTTTGTCCAAAATTTAGACATAATATTGTAAAATATATGGACTTTTTTCTTTCTTTTTTTTCAATGGCTCTCTTAGCAACAAGCCACCGGCTCATTACAGTAGTTTTTTGACAGCATTCCTGAAATAAATCAAATGGTTTGAACATATTCAAAAAAAGTTTTTGACATTTTTTGGCCCAGCTATGACACAAATCGAAAAAAGAGTGTGGTTTTTCTCGATTTTCTCAGAAAAGTTTTAGTTTTTAGTTGCGCTTGGTTTGAAGTTTTGGTCATTTAGAAATATTTGGATCGAAAATTTTGAAATTTTGATATTCGACCCCAGTCTCTCTAAATACCTGAAATTTCAGATTTAGTCATTTTTTTCATGTCCAACTTCCTAAAACGCTTCCAACGAGCTATAGAACACGTCTGTATCTTTTTTTGCTCAAGCTATGGCCCCATTTCCCTATAACCCCTTGATTGTGCCCTCTGCGAGGAAAAGGGTTAAATTGAAGAATTTCCTGCTCCAACGCAAGTTTGATCATATCATAATATGACATGGGAAAATTTGTAACTTTGAAATACGAATGAGTATTTCGAAGAGGTGAAAGGAGATCCAGTTAAGGGGTTGAAATAATTAAAAATAAGCTTTGCGGTGGAGTGATGTTTGAGCATAGATTCAGGCTATATAGCCTCAATCTATTCTCACAAATTCCTCCTCCACACTTGGTATTTACAGTTATTTCGAACCTTAATATATCTATTTTATAGCGACCAACAAATAAATTCAATGAATAAAAAATACCTCCATCCTTCTTTGTTTCTCTGGATCCTCTTCAGCCATAACTTTTTCCTTTTCAAGGCGAATCTTCTCTTCACGGCGAGCTTGTGAAGCCTACATAACGTAGTAAAATAAATTTAAAATCAAACAATATCGAAAGTGATTAACATTTCTGGGTTAACATCTAATTGTTACTAAAAGATGAAATGCATCAGTGAACAAATTCGTCAATGCTTTGCTTGGTAGGTACTGCCTGATTCTTAAGTTCAGTTTCCACTGTGGGTTAACGAGAAATAATTTTACCCTGAAACCTACACACCACATCTCTAGTCTCTACCTTAAAACTTATTCATTGTGTGCCCACACTCACTCAAAGGTTTGCATTGCATTTGTAGCCTACCCAATAGTTTCCTATTATGTGGAGATTACCACACCATTCGAAGTAAGTGGGTCGTCTTTCAAAACAGGTGCTATCAAAACAACTTTGATAGATGATTATCATCAAGTGACTCAAAGAGATCTATATAATTTAATTCTTATATATTCCTCCTTATAAATATAAAAAATATTACCTCTTGTCTTTGTGCATGCGACTGTTTCAAAAATGATTGTTCAACTTCTCGTCTTTTTTTGTCACTTTTAGCACGTCCCTAGAAAAAACAACAAGTAATTATTGACGCAGAAGGATGACTATATATTTTTCCAGACTTGAACACGTCATGAAGATTGTCGCGACAACAACATAACGTCTATTTGACATTAAGAGGTATACATTTATGACGTCCGCACAGGAGGGGAAAGGTTTTAAAATTTGTCAAGTGTATGCAGATTACTCTGTTGTTATGAAACAATAGATCTACTGATCTCTTTCGCGGATGGGAAAAGGGGGTCAGAAAATTGGCAATTTTTTTGTGGACGTCATAAAAATGTATATCTCCTTGTATTTCAAAACTGTTTCGAAAAGCACCCCTAGAAACCTTTTCCCAATTATTTCCAAGAAAAACAACAGATTATTAGGTCATTCCCAAAAGTTTATGCTCAAAAATCCATATTGAGGTCATTCGTGAAAGTTTCTGCTCCACAGGATGAATAAATAGAAAGTTATACTAGATTTATTTCTACCTTCTATAAGGAGAAATTCATATAGGTAATCCAACGCAACTATTGTATAGTACTTCTGATACTTACTTGTTGACTTAGTTTAAACGTCTTGACACGATCAAGCAAAAGCAATACCATTTTGACAAGAGGTTCTGTAGCAGCCATATCACTTGCTTTAGTACGGCCATTACCTGGAACTAGAATTTCTGACAATCAAATTTAAAGTTTAAAGAAAATTAAATTAAATTTTATCAAGCATTGTAGTCTTGATAGATGATACTCTATTTTTCCAACCTATCTCCTGTAGCTTGTCATAGAGAGATGAATTACTATTCAAAGATGTGTCTATAAAAAACGAAATAACAATATAGATGCAATGAAGCAGTAATTATAATGTTAACCATAATTCAACTCAAAAGTAAATTGATATCCATAACCTATTTATAACTATAACCTATAACCATTACTTGCAACAGTAAACCAAAAACGTTAACTAACACCAGTCACTGTAACTCCTGTCCATAAACATAACTAGTGGTAGTTATTAGTAATGGAAATAAGGGAAGTTTGTCAACCATTGACAATTTGTATGTACAAATGTGCCTTTTTCTCAGTTTCAGACACCCTGCCCTTGCATTTGTTATAACTGCAAGCTGGAATCACCACTTGAGGATAGACCGTAGGTTTTTAAAAAGAAAAAAAGTTGTTTTTTTGTTGTTGTTTCAGGAAGCTCTTTTCAAATGCTACCGAATGGTGAAATTTATTTTTTCAAATTCACAATTT
>JAUELI010127816.1:0-10336 GCA_031471325.1 Catablema vesicarium
CCTTTAATTTTTCGCTGAGAAAACATGTGAAAATTGAAGCCAGGCGAAAAAGGCCATCTTTCGGTGGAAATTAAAGACGCCAAAACTTGAAAAATGCAAAAGATTATTTAAGGATTTTTTAGTCAATAACAATAGTAGATTTTTCTACAGTGATACCAACCAACTGATTGTCTGTTGTCGTAGGTTCTTTCTTTACAAACTTATCATTAAAATCGTGATCAAACTCTTTGTTTTCCTCTTTTACTACAATTTTTCAAAATAAAACGCGTTTTTATAAATCCTTGTCAACTTTTTCACCACATTCCTTTTCATCAGTATCTTGATTATTAGGTGTGCAAATATTAAAGGGTGAGCAAATATACGATTTGGTTAGGTCCGCAAAAATTAGAGGCACGAAAAATAGGAGAATATATAAACAGGTACACCTAAACTAAGGTACATAATTCACACAACAATAATGGATCACAATTAAAACCAACATGCGAATTGTTAACAAATGAAAAATGACATATTTTATTTTTGACAACGTTTTAAGTGTTAACACCCATTATGGGTGTAATGTGTGTTTCAAACACCTAAAACGTTAAAAAAACAAAAAAATCTTGTCTTTTATTTGTTAACAATTTGAATATTTATAAAATAAAATCTTTTTTACATTCAGAGCATAAATCAATGAAAACAAGATCACAGAGCACAAAATACATCGAGTATGTTTATTATAATACAAACAAAACAGATGAACATAATACAGACAAGACATGACATGACAACACTTAAAATATTACTTTTTGGTATTCCACCTGTGAGGAAGTAAATAACCAAGTGTCTTGAAACTCATACTTGCAACTACAGCTGGTTGATCTAAAAACAAATATAATTAATAAATAAAATTAATAAATGTATACATAAGTTTAGTGCATAAAATCTAAAATAAAAGTTAAAATGCTTGTGATGTTATTCTTGCTGTTATTCTTGCATTTAAATGTTTAAAAATAATCCAAACTAATGTTAGAGATGCTGTCAAACAATGGCTTCCGTTCACTTAAAAATAGAAAAAGTAGAGATTTAAAAATATTTATAGATTATACTTTTTTGAAGTTTTTAAACCTTAAAATATAGAGTTGCTAGAGAGTCAAATGTTCATGCACAGATCACACTTAGGTCAATTTTCCTTCAGAGGACATTAATTTGTGGTTAAAAATCATAAAATATATATTAATAGGATTGTGTAGAAGAATATCTAACCAAAGACACCCAAATTGTATTTTATGAAGAAACATATTACCATTATCAAATACAGTGTGTGGCAAAGTGATTGAATCTTGTCTGGTTTTCCATTCGTTTGATAGTGGTATAGAATAATTAGGAAATACATATTTTGGACCAGTGTGGCCAACTTTTGCAATAGAGAGTACTAAATAAAAAAACATGCTGTATACCTCTAGTATCACCCAAGTTACTATCAAATTAAATTGCCTCCAGATGTAAATAGTTGCTTTACAGATGAGAAATAATGGTAAGCAATAGAAAGGAAGGATTAAAATAGTTAGAGAAAAAATCTTTGTTGTGAGTTGTAAATAAAATCGTAATTCCAGGGTTCGAAATAACAGTAAATACCAAATGTGGAGGAGATATATTAGAGCATCTCTCCTCCACAGTGATTATTTACTATTGTTTAGCAAAAATTATGAATTCATACATATGCTGTGAGTGACAACAGGTTTCATTTCCATTGGTTTAGGTAACTGATCAGCAGTATATAGAGCAATCACATCTAAAGCATCCATTAAATTTGTGGGACCTGTTCCAGACTAAATTCAAATTTAATATACACAAGTACTTTATAAAACAAAAGAAAGATATACAAATAAATAAATACATTATCTTTATCTCTTTTGACAGTTAACTGTTATATTTATGTATATGCATCACTCTAACTCAAGGCCAAAGTACAGTTATTCAATATCTCCAATAAGGGATAATAGTGTCATCTTTGAAACTGGTAGTATATACATTCTGTTTTCTACTAAAAGATTTTAAAGTTTTACCATACCATACCGTAGGAATTGAAAACCAAGTCCAAATAATTTCTCGAAATTTTTAACATTGAAAATATCACAGCAAAAACATTACTTACATTTTTAATTGACAACCATTCTTGTTTATTGCTTTCGTCAAGAAGATTGCTTATGGAACGTGTTACACACTAGAAGTTTCAAGATATATATTAATAGGTATCATAATGAATAAGTCTTTAAACACGAACTGTATAATATTTCAGAGTTAAGTGATCGCCATATATATTCATGACACGTCAAGACACATAAACAATTTCAAACAGAAGAGTCATTACTCTATTATACTCTACAACTATGTAAAACACTAAAATTACAATAAAATAAAAGATTTTTTACATACCCTCAAATCTTTATGATTAAATTTTTCTGCTTTGTTACGTGTTATAAAATTCGATATCCCAGATAAAGTTTCTGTTGCTTTGATTAAATCCCCACCAAATATCAATGAGTTATCAATGGTTTGCGTAGTGACATCATCAAGCTCTTCAACCAATGAACGAGCGCTACCTGAATAACCCAATCCTTTGACCTAAGTATATGAACAAAACTAAATTGAGATTCATGTGTTAAAATCAGGAAATTAAGTGGTCATTACAAAAGCATCGAGCAAAAACATCACCTGATAATTCTATATTACCACCACAATAGAAATTTCAAATTCTAGATCAAAGTAAAAAAAATACATTCAACATTAGTACCTTCTTTGCAAGTCTAGCATAATCATTAGATATGCAACCAGTAAAATCTGGTTGGAGCCAATGTGCATCTCCATTACAAATCCTTTTTGCTTGTCCTAAACAGAACAAATTTTGAATTTCACTTTTCAAAAAATTAAACAAATTATACAGAAAATGATAATACAAGATCTTAATCATTGAACCAAAAAAGCTGTAAGATGTAAGGTGAGTCAGGAAATACTTAGCAGGACCTGAAATGTAATTTGAAAACTGGGAATTGCAAACTAGTAATATTATTTAAATCTTGTTATACTGATGTAATGAACAAGCATAAAAGCAAACAATGCATCAAATATTTCTTGCATCTCCAACAAATTAACCTTACCAGTAGCATCTCTTGGACAATTGCGAGAAGCTGCTGTTCCAGATTTAGTCTTTTCCCATGGTATACCTAAGGCAAGTTGTTGTGGGCAAAAAGCTTTGTCATCATGTTTTACTTCTTTTTTATTTGCATGGAAGTAAACAAGTCGAGTGTTTCGCTTTGTTGGTATCAGAGTTTTGCATAATGATTGGTTCTTACATTGTACGAGATGGCAAACCTATAAAAAAGTTTTTGAAAAATTAACTTCAATCATATGAATTGTATCAAATATGTAAAATAGAAAAAAATAAATGGAGAAAATAGAAAAATAAAAAAAATGAATAAAAAAAAAATAATAATAAAAAAAAAAAAAAAAAATAAAAAAATGCAAAAAACATATGCGAAACAAACAAACCTGATTCTCTAAAAATGCCACTTCACAATTTTCATGATGACAACAGTAGTCAACACATTCATTCAAGTTCAGTTGTTTCGGTACTTTGTACATGTAACCAACTTTTTCTGATTTAAATATTTTGTTTCTCATCACAATTCCAGTGCTGCAACCTATAATTTGAAATCATTCTAGCACTCTCCACGTATTATAAAGAGAACGCGAAAATGAAAGGTTCTCTATTCAGACATTTTTACCTTACTTGCAGATTCATTAATAATTCGTTATTAAATCATAATACTTTTTATTTTAGATCATACGAAAAAAATGAATTGAAACAGTGTCAAAATATTGCAAAGGAAATGTCAATCATATTCTCATCATTCTCACTTTATAAAGCAATGGATGTTTTTAAATATTTGTAATATAAAAATTGAAGATTAAAAAAATGTATTTAAGAAAATAACAGTAATTATTTGACACATGAAACATATAATACAGAAGGAACCAAAAAATACTGTCTTATGATAAGTGACATTGATCTTCATAGTAGACAGCCTTTATTCAGTAACTTTATGTGTATTTGATAAGCAGTATTTAAAATAATCTTTGTGTTCAAGAAATGTTTGAGCATGGCTGCTTAACCTGAAGCAATACTAAAAATCCTTCCTCCATAGTGACTATTTGCAATTATTTTGAAACTGTTGATAATTAATATTTATGCACCAAGATATAGTTATATTGATATTGTTACAAATGGTCATAAGCTTCAGGTATGAAACCAGACGAAACATACGTAAGAAAAATGTCAAAAAACGTTGTATTATTATAAAAAAATAAAAATGACAATTAAAATGTTTACCCTTTATTGGTTTCAATACATCTTCTTTCATTTTTTCTTCGTGCTTTTTTATAAAGTTGTTATCAATCTTTACAATTTCTTTATGTGGTTTTACTACTGGATGGGTTATATTTGATTTTGTGGTACCATTCTCTATGAAACCAAGAATAATAATAATGGTACGTATGAAATAAAATATACTTGCTAAAGTGGATTATGTTAAAAGCACTGCAGTCATTGAAAACCAACAACAGTTTGTTAATGTAACACCCAATATTAATCTGCTGAATGCATTTTGTTATATTGTTTTCAACTTTGCTCTTGCACGACAAAAAACCGTTATTTAAGAACAAAACATTGCAACAATCGGATGCAATATCAACCATTTTAACATGAAATCATTCTACCGAAACAAATATAATTTTTGTGAATACGTTTATATCAAAGATTTCACTACCTGCTCTAATATATTATTTTCTCATTCAAGGGTCAAAATTAGTCGAAATAAGCATAGTGAAGAAGGGATTTTGAGGATAGATGCAGGCTGTATGGCCTAAATCCAACAAAGATATATGTAAAATAATGCAAAAGGTGATTCATGAAGCACATCAATAAGGTTTAAAAGAAAATGTAAAGAATAAAACAATCAATTGAAATAATCAGCACAAGCAAAATGATTTTCTAAGCAACAGCACATTGTATTAAATATGAGCAGTTATATTGAGGATACACCAAACTCTCTCGGTAGAGTTCAGAAAATCATCAATAACTTTTTATATGTTTTGTTTTAGCATATAAAAGTATATAATATAATTCTGAAAGCCTAATGAAGTTTTAGACTATGAAAAGCATACAGAGGTTTTTGTCTTTTTTGGAGAAATAATTGAACATTTATATATATACTGATAAATAGAGAATTTCTTGAGCTTTCAGAATATATATATACTTTTTATATGCTCCAACAAAACATATAAAAAGTTATTGACGATTTAATGAACCTTACTGAAAGGATTTGGTGTATCCTTAATATAAAATAAATGCAATTTATCTTACCATGTTTTGGATTGATATCAGCCTTCTTAAAAAAGTTTTCTAAATTTTCTAATTTCTTTTTTTGTGCATTATCAACATTCTGAGAATTAATATTCTTTCCAGGGGGTGAGACTGTAACATCTTTATTTTTAAAAAAGTCATCTAAATTTGTGTTTGCCTGTTTTGTTACATTATGACCCATAATACGATTTACTGTTTCTTGTGGTGTTTCCTTCTTTGGAAGTATACGATTTACTGCTTCTTGTGGTGTCTCCTTCTTTGGAAGTATACGATTTACTGCTTCTTGTGGTGTCTCCTTCTTTGGAAGTATACGATTTACTGTTTCTTGTGGTGTCTCCTTCTTTGGAAGTACTCTAAGGCTACTGTTCTTTCCATTCACAGATAAAGGGTTTTGATTTAAAACTTTATTTGTATTAATTGGCAACAACTTTTCTGGGCTTCTATGTTTTGATGAAATTGTAGGCATTAAATGATTAGGCCCTACATTGTTTTGTTCTTGATTATTTTGATTTGGGAGCAATTTATTTTTCTCTTTTGAAGGATCTTTCAAAACAAGTAAATGTGGAGGTTTCTTTAATGTTACATCTCCTAGGTTTGATGGTTGATTATGTAAAATATCATTTGAATCCATCTTTGGTTTTATTTCGGGAAGAATATTTTGATTATCAATCTGTAAAGGATTTTTGATTGGTCCAACCTCGTGTGATTGTATCATATCAGGAACAATGTTGGAACCAATTGGTTTGAGAGGTTGCATTGGATGCTGATTGTGAATATTTGAGATTGTTGGTAACGTTGTTGGATGAAACATTTGTGGATATGTTAACGGCTGCTTGTGTGGAAACATAAATGGATCTGTATGAGGTATGGGTGACGTTGCTATATTATTTTCTTGTAAGGGAATCCTCTCATGGAACGGAGTCATTTTAGTATTATCAACATAAGTTTTTCCATCCATCTTAGGTTTTCCTAAATGAAATGAATAAAATAAAAAAATACAAAACCGAAAATTCAAATTCAATTATGAACTTTTAAAAACTAGTAGACACAGGAAAGTACAATCGCCAGGTGACTAGAGTGACAATTAGTAGGAAGTTAAGATTACATACCAATTTCTTCGGGCATATTATCTAGTCTACCAATAAGTGTATCAATATCTCCAAAATCCATATTTGGCATTTTGTTTCCTATGTTGCCATTGTTTGCGGAAACTGGTTGAGTTGTCAGTGGCAATGGATTTGGTAGTTGTGAAATCTGTTGAATGTTTTGGGGTTGGTTTTGCATAGGAATTCCTTGTTGAATATTCGTCTGATATTTCATTTTATTGTATTGATTTGTAGGTGACAGTCTTGTTGTCCGATGTTGTGTTGTTGTTGAAGTCGTTGGTAGCAGTGTTGATTCTGTTGTTTTAGCAATATTTATTGTGGGTACAGTTGTTAATTCTATTATTGGACTATGTCGAACTACTTCAATTGTTGGCTTTCTTGTAGTATGATGTGTTAAGACATTTTGTTTAGGCTTTTTCCGAACTGTTGTATGGTGTTTCATTTGCATTGGTTTGGTTGGCTTTGTTCTAGGATGTACTGTAGACTTTGGATTTTTTATCTTTTTAACTTGATTAGGGAAAATCAAATTGTGATCGATATTGTATTTATTTTTTGTTTTAGTAGGTTTGTTAGGAACTTTAGTTGGGTTAATATTCTTATGTATTTTTGTAGTCCTATGGCGACGAGTTGTTCTTTGTGGGATATGTGTGGGATTAATTATTGCAAGCAGCTTCTTCTTTTTATTTCTCATGTCACCTGTCCTATCAATTGGAAATAATAAACTTTGTGGATTCTCTTTTGTATTCTCCTTTATTTTTCGAGGTGGTTTCGAAATTTTTGGTTTTTTAATTTGAAGTGGTTCACTATCAGCACTTTCTTCATCCCCAACCGCAATATTTAATGATGGTACTTTCTTTGTACTTTTGTTACGATTAATGGCAATTTCTGGTAACTTATTTGATGTTACATCCTTTATAGTTTCTTCAGTTTTAACAGCAATATTCTTTGAACCTTTAATCTTATTACCACTTTTTCCATTTTTATGAAGTATTACAGGATTATGTTGTAATTTAGCTTTCTTTTTTGTGTTGTTTGCTGATATACCATCAACTGAAACAGTGGGTACAGTTTTTACCTTTGGTTTTTTTGTATGATGTTTAGTTGGTGAAATAGTTGGTGAAATATGTCTTGTAGGTTTCTTTTGTCGTTTTGTGGGTCTCTTTGTAGTTTTATGCTGTTTCTTTGAAGGTTTATGGGTTGTTCGAGTCATATGTTCTGTAGGCAAAGGCCTTGTATGATGATTAACTTGTTTCTTGGTAGGTACTTTCAGAGTAGGCTTTTGGACAGATTTCTTTATAGCTTCTGTTGCTGTTGAAGAAGGTATTGCTTTCCTAGTTGTTGAGGTTGATTTTGATGTTGTTGATTTTGTTGTTGTTGTTGGTTTTGTTGTTGATGTTGATTTTGTTGTTGTCGTTGCTGTTGTCTGTGTTGTAGTTACTAGTGTAGTTGTTACTGGTGCAGAAGTTGTTGGAAGATGTTTCGTTTTTGAGTGTTTTAACACCTTATTCTTCTCAATAATCTTTTTGACATGTTTTTCTTTAATATGCAGTTCCTCTCCAGAACCTTCCCCACTAATCTCATCACTGTATTCCCCTGGCTTTTCTTTCTTGTGACCTGCATAATGTTCTTCAACACCAGAACCTTCATGTTTATTTTTATATTCTTGAAACTCTTTAAATATATCTTCTTTATGTCCATAAACTTTTTCGTTTTTTTCTATATCACTTTTCTTGTTTGGCTTTTCAATGTGATCTCTAGTTTTAGTGTCATAGTGATGGTGAGAAGTTTTCTTTGCGTTCGATTTATGGTTATGGGCTTTCACGTTTTTAGAATGTTCGGCATTATTATTGTTGACTTTCTTCTTAGAATGCTCTAGTTTTGAAGCATTCTTCTTTCCATGCTTTGGTTTAACTTTTACATGGACTCTGTTTTGCTTTGTAATCTCAGGTGTTTTAACTTTCACAACACTTGTTGGTTCTTCGCCACTTCCACTACCAGAACCAGACTGTTCTTCATTTTCTTTAACAATTTTCTTTTGTTCACTTTTGTTTTTATGTTGTTCCTTTGGCTCCCGCTGTTTTTTATCAACTTCTACAGATTCGTTAGTTTTAGACTTTATTTTTGCAACTTCAATATCATGCAATTTCTTGAGAACTTTTATGGTATTTTTTTGCGTTGGTGAAGAATTCTTAGCATCTAATTTATGCTCAAGATTTTCAATCTTTTGTAGAATCAAGTCTTCGCTTGTTTTACTAATTTTTTGTGTTGTACTCTCAGTTGGTTTCTCAGTAGTAGTTGAAATAGGTGTATTTAAGCTGACATCAGACTTTTTAACAATAGCACTATCTCCTGTGTCTATATTTCCTTGGAATGTCATTAGATTGTTGTTGCTGACTTGGTCAGGATCACTTGGATGATGTGTGTGATGTTTTTTATCTATATAACCATATTGATCACTCTTATCAGGATATTCAATGTGATCATGATCATTTTGCATGAGTGTAGGACCAATTGATTCATATCTGTCTGTTTTGTCTATTGTGTGGATTTGCTGTCTCATTTCCTCATCACCAATCTGTCCACTTATATCACTGTTTTCGTTCATTAAATTCAAATGCTGTATATCATCGTGAATTTCATTATTATCATTTATATGATGGTGTTTATGTAGCATTATGTCGTGTTTCATTTCATCATCACGTCGTTGACTTGAATCTTCATCATTACCATATTTGGTTAATAGATTTTCTGCAGTACTTCTATCATCATCAGTATTATGGTGTTTAACAACATCATTTCTATCGTAATTAGCGTGATGGTGTTTTCTTAATTTATCCCTATGACGATGATGTGTTTCTAAAATATTTTCATTGTAGTCATCATCATCAGAATGATCTTCAACATCTTGGTTGTGATGATGACGATGATGGGACTTCATTTTTATTTGATGATCAGATTTGCTTTTACGTTCTAAAAATAAATCTTTTGTTTCTTAATCAAAATTTATATATTTTGAGACCCGCAAAAGTGTTCTAAAATTCGCAATTCGCGAAAATAAATGCCTGCAAAAAAAGTTGGAAATTTTTTCAAACACATGGATAACGAGTGACATTGAACAGAGTCAGTTAGAATTTTATAAGTTTTTGTAGGTAAAACTGTGTATCATAAATAATTCCAAATTAAAATCTTAGTTCCAAGAATCTATGGGCATATCTTCGATGTTGCCCAGCAAGTACTTGAATGCTTCAAAGTGTCAATTGTACATAAAAATGAAGATTCAGAGTGGGCAAAGATTGCCGTGCATTTGACCTAGACCTATGGATGTCCTGTATTAAATTACAACTTTTATTAGCCTCATCTTATTCAGAATACTTTTTGTTAGGGCCTAAATATGAGAACACAAATTAATGCGAGTTAATTAGTGTGAGCTAGTCAATATGTCCGCAAGCGAAATTTTAATTAACATGGTTTTAATTAATTCAATTTTTTCAATTCGCATTAATTAGTACACTCAGGTCATCTAAGATATAAAATAGAACGCAAATAAGCTATACTTCATGCATCAACAGCTTTTTAGATTTCTTCGTAGTGTGACCATGGATGTTCGTTATTTTTATCATTTTAGACAAAAACGACTATGGGCAAGTCAGTCAATATTTTGGTAGCTTGTTGAGGGAAAATGCAATTTTGCGACTTTTCCTTCAAGTCATTCATGCGAAATGATCGAATATAATTCCAAGAATGATTTGATTATAAGAGTTTAACTGAGGGTTTAGATGATAATTGCTATTTTGCAAGAAACGATGTAAAAGTTCACTGTAAATGA
>JAUELI010127927.1:9251-21354 GCA_031471325.1 Catablema vesicarium
GTTTTAGATTACGAATACGGTGCTACGTAGTAGTTTTAGATTACGAATACGGTGCTACGTAGTAGTTTTAGAATACGCAGAATTCGAATAATACTGGTATTCTCCAATCGACAAAGTGCAGCCTCGGTTTTGCACCGTATTCGTAATCTAAAACGGATTTGCTGAAGCTCACTAATGTTACATGTACCATAGTCCTATATAGGTCTATGCATGTACGAACATTGTACGGACGTACATGGGAAGATTTTATAAACCTAAGCTCTCCATCGAAAGCCTGATACGCATTCAAAACTCTGAATGCAGCACTAGTCAGAAGGGTAAAAATGTAAGAACATACTGCAAACTTCGTATCACATGCACATAGTACAGGGCGTTATGTACATAGTACAGGGCGTGTTTCTGTTAATACGCAAGTTTAAAATCAAATAGAAATATCCATACTGTCTTTAACAATCTTTAATGGTAAATATTCCCGCATGTATTTTTTTTACGACTAGCTAATATCTGACCATATTAGGAGTTGACTTAGGTCTTGGTCGGTATTTATGTGTGAAGTATGAAATTGATCCGACGCATTCTGATTTTGTAATTGTATTTCAGTTTCACTTTCATCCTTTCACATATGTCTGAATTCCTTTAGGAAATATCACTACAAAATTTGCCTCATTAAATACTGTCAAATAAATCCAAAAGTTGTACAATACTCGAGAGATATTCATTTTCATTGTTTCAGTATTAAAAGAACTGCGCGGGCAAATGTTAATGATCATTATTACTCCCATGTGAGATATTCTTCTAAACATAAAAAGTATGAAGTATGAAGTTTGCGAAATTCATACACACAGATGTATCGCTTGGATTTAGTCGTTTAGAAATATATATATTTCAAGGTTGTTTTTTTTTTACCAATATTTTGTGCTGTATTATTCGAGGCTAAAAAATGGTAAGTTTTTAACTGTTGTTCATTCACTGATTTATTTATTTTTCTATCGCAAAGTGTCATATGACACTTTGCGAAAGAAAAAAAAAGTAAGATTCGATTTTCTGATGACAAAATCCAAGAACTGCTTCGATAGTTATATAAATGCCAATCTTACATTTGATTTTATGGGCGCTTCTGATAAGAGTTATGTGTATGTTGGTTATAGGTTTTATTAAATTTTGTTTAAATCAGTTAAACACGTGTTGCGCGAACTTATTGTTATTTGTACTTCAATTTTAGTTGACTAATATTCAACAGTGTACTGCTTTAAAAGTTATAACTTACCCTTGTGAAAATTAGGTCATGTTAAAAAGAGTGTCTTACGCACAAAACCAATGTCTTCGGAAGTGAGATTGACCAAAGTGTCATTGCATCTGTGTACTATGTTTTGACTTTCTAGGAAATGTTCCAAATTTCCAAAATTCCAACTCTATTTCTGGGTGAATCGTCAGACACCATTCCAAGGCTGTCAATTTATTACCTTATGGCGTCATCATAATGTATATTATACCACGTGTTCAGGATAAGACAGTCCCTTCTAAAACAGATGTACCCCAGTGGGCAAATACCTGTTCAAAGTCAGAAAAATAACGTTAGAGCAACGTTCATTCGAACGTTGCTCTAACGTTATTTTGCTGACTTTGAGCAGGTATTTGCCCACTGGGACAAATCTTCCACTTAACTTTTGTTTATTTCAAAATAATAACATTTCTTTTGCACGACGTTCCTATGATATCATGATGTGTAAGTTCGCGTCATACTAAGTTGATACCTAAGTATGTTTTTTAAGAAATTAGTTAGGCTCGGATAATTCATCACTTTCATATATTATCTCCCACTGGACACATGACGTTTTTTCAACGTTGTTTTGACGTCAAAAAAACGTTATGTGCCGGCAGAGCTGCAACTAAATAAGAGTGTATACTGGTTTTATTCACGACCAGGAAAAGTTAGGTGCATAACTACATTCAAGGCCTTTTACAATGATGAATTATCTTTGCGTCGTAGTGCGCGTTCGTTTACTGTCAAATGGACACTTTTCCGCATTTTAAACAACTTCATTTCTTTACACTACACTTTTTTATATAAGCAACCAGTTTTATAAGCAACCAGTTTTATAAGCAACCATGTACTCAGGCAATAAAAAGCTAAGCAACGTTCAGTACTAAACAATACTATATAAGCATTACATTACATTACATTACATTAGTTGCTTATAATGAAAAAAGAGTAACCTGTTTACTTTGTTATTTGCAGAGTTCTTCTGATGATATCTACGCTGACATCATTGATGGTGATTTATGTAATAGATTAAGTCGATTGTTGGATCCTATGAATGCAAATTCGAAAGGTATTTATATTGTGTGTTGCATAATTCATTGAAATTTTTAATTCATGTACACAGTAAACAGAAACCTGTTGAAAGTTTGCAAAATAACACTACAACAAACTTGAACTCAAGGTGATTTTGCAGACTTGGTGCAAGTTTTCGTTTCCTGGAAAGTGTTTTAATATTCAACAAGACGAATCTATAATGCTTGAAAAATCTCAAAACTCCTTAAACGTTGGAATTAACTATTTTTTGAAAGAGTTGTTGTACAAAATCTATTTAGCAAAGACGGCCCCCGAAAAGTAACAGTTGGTTATTAAATTTATTTCAGTAAACAGCTCGTGCGTGCTGATAGATTTCTACTATCTAAACGGCACTTGAATATGCATATGCATTCCTTGGTTATTCCCTGCATTTCGATAAAGAACCCATTATTTTCAGACCAAATGCGGACATCCCATGTAAGATTCATCTTTCAGTAACATCATCCTATTCAGTATAGCTACTTTAGTCAATGTGCCAAATTTCATGAAAATCAAGACAGCTTTAAATTTTGCAGACCTAAATTAGCCTAAATTATGACGTCACTGATGAAATTGAAAATTTAATTACTTTCATTTTATTAAGCATAATTAATTTAGTCAGTGTACCAAATTTCATTAAAATCAGAGCACTTTTTATGTTTTGGCCTAGATCGGCCTGAACGAAGACGTCACTCGTAAAATCATCATAACGTCATCAGTACTAAATTTAGGCCATGTCACATGTTTTCCAATTCCAAACTCCTCTTGGAAGGAGCTTTATTAAACGTAGTATTTTGCGTTGATGTCCAAGCCAGCTTCGCATCATTCGTTGCGCGAATTTGTGACTGATGGAATGATTGAAGCATCAGTAAACAAAGCATGCTCTGCTCTGCTCTTAGCAGGAACAACAAACACAACTCGGGAAAGAGATTTATTTATTACCTGGAAGCACCTTTATCTTCTGATTTTAGTTTTTATAAAGTGAAAGTGTAAGCAAAGTACATCATGCATAAACATTCTCGAACGGACATATCTACTATGAAAATAAATCCATTTTTCATTTCTTTTAAATTCGTATGCTGACAATGCTGTAGCTTTTGATATGAACAACGTTTTTAAAGTAGATCAGAAACTGCTTGAAAACTAATCAAAGAGACCGATTCTATTATTCTGTAGTTTCTTTGTATTTTTAATTATCAAAATTGTAGTTCACCACACACGAAGGGTACCAATTCTCTAGTTCTACTAATGAATTTTTACTTTAGACGTATACAAGGGAACATCTCCCCAATCTCGAAATTCGCAGTCCATTCTAAAAACAGCACCAGTGTTGCCACCACAACTAAATACGTCCTCAAATGGTAACCGTCTTGATTATCTTGTCTACTCTCCTGAATTCAACAAGGATTCAAGAAGACAGAATACATCGATCGCCAGTCCACCACATATGCCGATGTACACACCACCTTTGTCACGAACAACGAGTCCTAATGGATTGTCTCCATTGGAGAGTTTGTCCATTGCTCAGCTCTCGGCTCTCGCACCGGTAAGATATAATTCTATGTTTTTGTCATTTACCAAGTTGTTGTTTTTTCTCAAGAATATATGTAAAATTGTAATACTATGACATTTCTTTGTGATGAGCCATTTTGCGGGGTCGTTTCTTTCCAGCCTCGTCCCCCCGTCCCCCATATAAATCCGAGTTTTTCACTCTCACAAATTTCGTTAAGTTAAAACTTTACGTTTATTGATCTCAACTGGTTGAATGAGGGAATGCAGTTATACATTATAAATCTATCTCTACCTTCAATGTAAACTTATTTTAGTATGGCTGTTACCAGTCTCTTCCACCACAAATACAGTCTATGCCGCCATTCACGCAATATGGACCTTCTTCATTAACGCCCACACCACCGCTAACGCCAGATTACAACTTGATGTCGCCAGTATCACCAAATCCAGATCTCGATATTGCAAGACGCAGTTTACAAATGTCACCTGTTGGCATGCCAACCTATGCGGAAAATGAGTTCGGAATAGGGAACGTACTTATGGATTCAAGATGGACGTCACTAAGTCAGTATCTAGGACAAACACAAGACATGTTAGAATTTGAAAGCAGAAATCATCTCAGGACAGGTATTTAGTATTATTTTTATTGATAAACGTTCTAATAATTTGTACTTTGTGCAGATTTTTTATCACTAATACTTACTCAAACCCGAATATTTTCTTTTACCAGGCTCCACTTATTTTCTGCCACATTAAGCTATCATATCCCACAGATAATTGGAAACTCGAGTACAAAATGCATATTCTTCTGAAAATATCATAACTTAAATACAATGCTTTACTTCAAAATTTCGATTGTTAGCAAAGTTTAATATTTGAAGGTGCTTTCGTCCACCATTTTTAATTCAATAGCATCTGCAAAAGTAAAACAGAAGATTTTATGTAAGGGATTGAAGTTTTGTAAATATCAATTTAACAACGATAACATATTTTAGATTTGAATGAACCAACGTATACATGGAGTGGTCAGTTGCCAATACGTAACTATAAAAATCCAATCTATTCGAACAAGATATTTCTGGGAGGTGTACCATGGGATATAACTGAAGGTACATTATATTTTAATCTGAAATCTTTCTCAAAATATGCGTATGAATAATAGGATTGAGCAAGGAAGTTTGAGAGAGAGATAAATAATTGTTTAGTATGTGTGTTCATGGACGGTCCATGATGTGCTTGAAGGGTTTTTGTTTGAGTTTTAAAACTGTTTACATTTAGGTGGATTGCAGCAAGCTTTTCGACCATTTGGTCCTGTTAAAGTTGAGTGGCCTATTAAAGAAACAAAAATACAAAGAAACCCTCCTAAAGGAAGAGGTAATTAAAAAGTTTAATTTTCTTACAATTTGACAATATTTTTCCGTTTTTTTACTGAAATCAAACGGTTCTTTATTTGAAGCGTGGTTCCCACTGAGGCGAAACGCGATAACGTGATAACGCGATTAACGTTTGGGCGAAGAACTTATTATCTTCAGTGGGAACTGAAAGCGCTTATTTTTCTAAATTCTCCGCCAAAATTTTGGGCGATGAACGAAGCGATTAATATCAAAAAGTTTTTATATTAATCGCGTTGTTCATCGCTTATTTTTGTAAAGGAAATTAGCATCAGTGAAATACCGCCATTCAACACAATAGCACTATTGTTACGATTCGAAGCACTTGCAAAAAAATTATATAATTAAAAATTATAGTGAAATGAAAGATGTAAACAATATGTTTTACATCTTAGCGAAGAATTTGCTTTTCAGTGGGAACCAGTAGGCGATTATGCAAGCGATGAAAATAAGCGATGAAATAAATTCTTCGCCGAAAAGTTTATCAAGTTATCGCGTTATCGCCTCAGTGGAAACCACGCTTAAGTGGTTAAAATGTCTATATACAAATTATCTGGATCTTAGAACGGTATATCTATTCTGTGATAATGTATAGGTCAATTGGTTATCTTCCAAGACTTACATTGCAACGAGGTATATAGAGCAACGGAATCTTTGTGTAGAAGACGTACTTCCAGACAAATATCGATGAAATCTTGAAAAATGGAAATATTCCCACACTAGCATTGAGTTACCTATATTTGACTTTCTCTTACTCCAGGATATTGTTATCTGCTGTTCGAATCAGAAAAATCAGTGAAAGCATTGCTGGCCAATTGCACTCATGATTTTTCAAGTGGTGGAGATTGGTATTACAAGATCTCAAGTAGAAGAATGCGATGTAAAGAGGTATACATTGGGCATACGACGTTCTTTTAACGTAAAAAGGACCTTCTTTTGAAGTCTCTAGTGGAACTTAAAACGTTTGGATTTAGAATTAGAATTGTGGTGGTACACTCTGTGAAATCGGTTCACTAATAGTAAAATATAATAATGATATATCCAGGGGGTGCAAAAGTCGAACAAAGTCACTGAGATATTGAAATTTTTCAAAAAACAAACTCTCGAAGATTAAAAATATCTGTAATCTTGTAGCGGAAATATTCATAACGAGAGAGCAACACTACACTTGATAAATGACTTGAAACTTAGACTACGTATAAAAAAGATCTATAAAACATAAAGACAACTTAAAACGGTCAAGTCTGTTTATCTGCAGAAAATTTGTCTAAATGGTACGTCCATGCAGGAAAGTAAAAGAAATTAGTAAAAAAAATTCATTTTAGGTTCAAGTGATACCCTGGGTGTTGACTGATAGCAACTTTGTTCGTTCAGCATCACAGAAATTAGATCCAAACCGAACAGTTTTTGTTGGCGGTCTTCATGGTATGATAAACGCAGGTAAAATAATCTTTATAAAACAAATTAAAATAAATTTTGTCAATGTTGCGAAAGTACAAGCTTCAGTAATAATACCTGTAATAAGAGGATTTATGGAGACAGGCGGAAATGCAGTATTTAAATATTATTTGTAATTACTTATTTGTAATTAGACTGTCAATACCTACTCTTACGCTAATTTTTTCCTTCCGTAATCGATATCGGCGTCTCATCTAATTTCATTTTCAATTCTTAATTCTATTGTTGTTGTTGTTGTTGTTGTTGTTGTTGGCGTCTTGCGTAGACCATATGTTTCTTTGATAGTGTGACCACATATAATACAATTAAATGATAAAGTTTTCATGCAAGATAAACGAGGGTGGGTGTAAAACCTAACCCAGTGGGCAAATACCTGTTCAAAGTCAGCAAAATAACGTTAAAGCAACGTTCTTTCAAACGTTGCTCTAACGTTATTTTGCTGACTTTGAGCAGGTATTTTCCCACTGGGAAAGCTCTGTGGAGGAGTCAATTTTTTATTCTCAAAACATTACTCCTCCACATTTGACATTTACATATCCGACCGACCGATAATAACTCTTTTTGTATTTCAGAGGCTCTTTGTCAGATAATGAATGATTTATTTGATAATGTCATATATGCTGGTATTGATACTGATAAACACAAATACCCAATAGGTAAGAAGTAAAACTTCATAATTTCATTCATTGACCCTTATGCGACCCCCTTGTAATTTAAATACTTCTACTGCTTTAAACCAAATATTTGAATATTTCAGGGGGGTTGTTTTTACACTTTTTGTTCTATTTTCACACCCCCCGGTTTCAATATATTATGAGTAATTTCACGGAGATCCAAATTAAAGGTTAAAAAACCATAACTTGTTGCACATGACAACACCCATACTAAAATGTTGATAACAGGAGATTCCTGCAAGGCACATGACGTTTCTCAACATTAAAACAACATTGTTTTGACGTCTAAACGACGCCATTTTAACGCTGAAAAAACGTCATGTGCCTTATGGGGATGTTGCTGGTGCTTGATTATTAATCTTGAAATATGAATTGCATCAATAGAATTCTGATATGAATTGAACATTCGAAAATATATCCAAGTCTTTGGTACATTGTTGTAATGAATTAGAATAAACGGACTAAAGGAGCGTCTAACTAAGTTAATCGCTGTTAATAATTCTTGTTATTATTATTTAGGTTCAGGGCGTGTTACATTCAGCAGTCATCGAAGTTTTATGAAAGCTGTCCAAGCAGCTTTCATTGAAATTAGATCACCAAAATTCACTAAAAAGGTACTCATTACAATAACACAGAAACAAATATTTGTTTAAGCTTCCATTCAAGTTTACGATTCAAGAACTCGCGCACTTTTTTTTTTTAACACATTACTTTATTCATAGGTACAAATCGATCCCTATCTAGAAGATTCTATGTGCAGTACATGTCATATCAGTCCTGGTCCATTCTTTTGTCGCGATGCATTGTGTTTCAAATACTTTTGTCATTCTTGCTGGAGTTGGCATCATTCTTTAGATAATTTGAGATTACACAAACCAATGACAAGACATAGTAAATCAAGCAGCGGTAAGTTACACATAACAAATAAAATGCAAAAGAGAGTAGGCAGTTTGACTGACCAGTGGCAAAGGAGAATATATCTCATGCAGTAAGAAATAGGAAACCAGCAATGACATCCAATGCAAAAGGACAACGCAATAGGAAGAAGGTAGTTAGGTCCAAGTCAAAGGACAGTCAGTCAGAGGACAGTCAGTCAGAGGAACAGGCAATTAGTTCCAAGGCAAAAGGAAAACAAATCCTAGGCGGTACACATTAGCCATTTAAAATTAGATCCAACAAAAAAGGCACCAGATTTTAAAATTGTGTTGTTCGCAAAGAGTAAGTAATTCGATATTATACAGGTTCATTCAGGAATTTCTGTACTTTTGTGTAACTGACTAAAATGTTTCTAAAAAACGCGTCGTTAGGGATAACCATGGACGCATACATTCATGAGAACGTGTAAATAAAAGAAAAAATGATCAAAAATAGTGACAATACAGACAAATTTATTTTATGTTTTAGGATTGTTTTACTTCTAATCTATTCCTTCAAGGTGGCTCGATTGAAGACATCTGAATTTTTCCAAGGTGGTTCGATTGAAGACATCTCATTTTCTTCAAGATGTTTCGATTGCTTGAAGAAATGACCCACACTCACCGTTTATTGTTCCGTTCACAAAATTTATGATAAAAAAACCTTAAAAATGAGATACAGTCGTTTTAAAATATTTATTTTTATTTTTTATTTGAATTATTACGTAGAGTTTGAACTATATAATATATATTTTGTAATGTTTATAAATTATGACAAATTCGTCCCAGGCTTCGCATCATTTCGGCCCTCACACAGTGTTTTTTATTCTAAAAGTAACAATGATGGCATTGAAGTAGGTTGTTAATGGTGGAGTAGTATATTATAGACGAATCAGGTTTATTAGTTTTCTATTTAGACAATATTAGTATGATTGGCATTTTTTAAAAAAAAATATTTTTTTAATATTTTTGTAGAATTATTTTTGTAATCTTTTTATATTCTTTGCATTCTCTTCTCTCACGCGCGCTTCAACATCCGCTATTTTTGTCTGGTTATATTTTATAGTTTTTGTAATCCGATTTTGGTATGCGTCAATGCTGCAAACTTGAACCAATTAAGTTTGGAATCAGCCATCTCATTTTCATTTTCGGCAATTCAATTTTTATAAAAAAGAATGTATTTTTTGGAAGAGGCATTTTTATCTTATTTTAAAAGTTTATATATAACATTGTAAACACGTCATGGTTTTTTTATCTTCTTTTCATTAATTTATTGTTTTTATTCGTTTATTACGTATATTTTGTAGAGTTAAATAGTAGGTAAAATGTACATCGTATCGTCAGGCAGGTTGCATCTACTCTCAGACTAATAAACATGCAGAGTAACATCCTCCATACCTCCTCAGGATACCATGTATTTTACTTTAGCAATCTATGTTTAGTATATGTAACAAAAGTTGTGTTCAGGCAGATTTAAAATAGACAAAAAAAATATTAACTCGAAAGAAATATAATTAAAGAACATCATGCATTTATTCTTGTATTTCTTTTGTATACAATTTAGGGGACAATATGTTTTGTTTTGGATTTTCAAATCCCCATTTTCTGTGGCTTGAGCCATCGCAGAAGTTTGGGCATTAATGAATCATGTTGTTGCATCGGTTTGAAATATCATTCATACGTATTACATCTAGAAACTTGGCAGGGGGTTAAAAATACCTTATGGGGATCCAAATGTATTTAAGGCTTTGAAAAATAGTGCTATGACATCATGGTAATGTCAGACCTAGTTTATGATTCCTCCTCATGTTGGACTTTCATCTTGGAACTTTTCCTGCGAGTGGGTTAAATAACCGTTTCAGATTTCAGAGCTTTTGACATAAAGCTCAGCAGTCAATTTCCGAACTTTATACATTGTATGGCTGCCCATTTTTTCTATTTTGTTTTCTTCGTGAGATATGAATGAATAAAGAAAAAATTTAAGTTTTTGAAGAAAACAAATTGAAAATAGTATGTTTGGCCAATCATCTCGACACAAAATTAAAAAGGAAGACAATTGAGTGCTTTTCAGTCGTATATTGTTCATCCATTAAAACAAGTAATAACAAAATTCACTGACTCACGAGTGTATATGGCCTGAGAAATAAGATACTCGTCGATTAAGGTGGCTTTATAAAATAGCGATATTTTTTGGCAGAAAATATACTTTTTCTATTAATTTTTTTCAATGTTCGTAAGTAACAGACTCTTGTAGTAAAAGAATTTTTTTTTTTTTACCTGGATAATCACGTGTTCTAAAAAGCAAATTTAAAGTCGCTATAACTTTAATTTCTTAAAAAAGGTTCTGCTCCCCTGTACTCTGTATTCTGAAAAATAGGGTGTCTCATTTTTTAAAAAAGTTTTTGTTTGGAAGATATGTCATTTTTCATAAATTAAATTTCGTAAATTTTCATAACTAACCCAACAAAAACTTCTATATCGTTTTATCTAAACTCTCCGAGAAAATCGTGGACACGCTTTTTTTCCTAATAGATTGATCTAACTTGCCAGAATTTTGAAGAAAATTCGAACCTCTGACGGTACTTTATCGCTCTGGGCGTAGAAAAAAGTTAAATATTTTTTCTTGTGCACACGATCAGGTGAATTAATATGCTAAAATATTCTAACTTTCGAAATATGATATAAGGTCGATAAATTGTATTATCTACTCAAGTAAAGTAATTATCTTCACTTTTTACACGGTTTTAACGGAATGAAAATTTGACTAATTTAAGGGGTGCAAGCCACCTTAATAACAGATGAGCCCATGCCCTACAATATACCCCTGTAAACAGTAGTGCACGCCCTGCAATATGCCCTCGTAAAATCGGAGAAAATTCATTTGTTTTGATTTTATATTACTTATAAGTTCCAAAAAATACAAGGTACAAAACAACTAGTCCCCGAATATATCCTTGACTATCCCCTGTGGGAAAAAATCTGTTCAAAGTCCGCAAAATAACCTCAGAACAACGTTTAGTCAAACGTTGCTCTAAGGTTATTTTGCAGACTTTGAACAGGTTTTTACCCACTGGATCAATATGGCGCAGAATTAAACCAAGGATCTCACCTCCTTTACTTAATTTTGGCATTTAAAACTTTTACTTTTCAAAGATTCATTTGAACAGTAGAAATGAGTAACAGTTAAAAAGTTGTATAGATACAGCATATTAAAATACATAAGGATATATACAATTATTTTTACTGACGTCACCATATTTCTGACTTTCTCATCACAAATTAGTTTGACAATATACGGACAATATTTTTTACAGTATCTACGAATTGTTTATGCTCAGAATCCATGCTACTGATATCAGTACAAGAACAGCAATAATGTATGGCGTGGTGCCTTTGAATAATTATCTATAATTATGTATAATAACCCAGCTCCAGTGTTGTTATAACACTTGCGTGTAGATACTGGTTTGAGGTTATAGTTCTTTACTTATGTTTGAGTGTAACTGGTCGCATAATATGGACAATCCGCCATAGTCTTTTTCTTTTTTAATATGTTTTTTATAAACACTTTTTTATTGAGTACCCGGTCAGCAAAAACCTGTTTAAAGTTCGCGAAATATCCTTAGAACAACGTTTGATCAAACGTTGTTCTAAGGTTATTTTGCGGACTTTGAACAGGTTTTTGTTTACTGGGTAGTATTGTTCATTTTTGAATGTATCAGCTGATGCTGTCAAGCCTTTTCCAGTGGGAAAATACCTGCTCAAAGTCAGCAAAATAACGTTAGAGCAACGTTCGAATGAACGTTGCTCTGACGTTAT
>JAUELI010127928.1:0-14101 GCA_031471325.1 Catablema vesicarium
TGTCTATTCTGACCGAAAGTTGGAATAAATGGTTTAATATAACTGGTTTTATTGACAGAAAACCGATATTACGCAATAGTAAACATTTGGAACTGACCCCCATCTATCCCTGACTTGCTCATATTTTCAAGAACTAACGTCATGTTGGAGGTCCGTAAAGATTTATTGCCTCGTTTGCGCTAAAAACACACATTATGACTTTATAAAAGTTCTATTTTTTACACATCTTGCTAAAAAAACATTTGTTTCTTTGAGTCCAAAGTACATTTATCTACATTTTTTAAGGTTCTCTATCATTAAAACATCTTCGTATTATAAAACCTTGACCCTATTTAGTGTGGGCTCTGAGAACCCACCGTAAAATATGAACGATATATAGCAAGGTTATGAAACTTGGTAGCAATATAGACCAACTAATACTGTACAAGAATTGACCAAAAAAATTGGGATGACGTCACTATTTTTGATGACGTTAGCAAAAAATGACAAACATGTCAAAAGTACTTTGATGTATTGTGTTTAAAAAGGGTTTTTGATTGTTAGTCCTAAATCATACGATTTGAGTCTATAAATGAGTTAATTATGCCCATAGTACCTTCATAATTATACTGTCTTTCCTACTGTGCTATTATAATCAAATGTTTGCAAAGGGTTAATTAATCTTTTTACAAATCTTCAAGTAATTCCATTCAGGGTTTCCTAACTTTTTAACAAATCTTTTGTGCTATTTTTGACAAAAAAAACTGCTCAAATAATATACTGAAGGAAAAGCATAAGAAATGCTAATGTACACTTGTGCTGAACATGAATGAAATGATTAGCCTTCTTGTGTTCTCAATTTTAAAGAAAATTGCAGCTTTTATGTATCCTCATCGTGGAGTATCTATGTATATTTATGTATATTTGCGTATTCATTTAGAGACACTAGTCAACTTGGCAAAATGGCAAAATCGTTAATAAGTCTGCACGTTTTAAAGAACCTTTAGCAATAAACTCAAACAAATTCTTCAATTCATTACAGAAATTCGATGAAGCTGATCTACAAGAATTGATTCTTTTTTAGATTGAAAACTGAATAAGCAGCAATCAATTAAATCCAACTCCCCTTCCCCCTCATTAGCATAGGCACAAGCCGACTCTACATACGGATTGAGTTTTAACCCTACCTGGATTGTGTGGGGTGGCATGTCAAAAATTTCTGAAACTGCAAATTTCAAAGTAATTATTTCGGTTTTAGTAAGGTAATAGCTATATATTTGTCATATATGTAGGATGCCAAGTGATTATTTGAAAAAATGGTATTTTTATGCAACTTAAAAATAATAAATTAAACACCATATGTTTTTGGCACCCGTGTTGTTGAAAATTACCTCCCAGGGCCTAAAATACAAAAAAAAATTGACAGTTCTTTACCATTTTATAGCTTTTTTGTCGAAAAGACCCTTTAAAATGTTTATTTGCAAAAATTAGAGAAAATTAGAAATTTGCGCAAAAATCAATTTTTCGGGGAATCTTTACATAAAAACTTCAGTTAAAAACCAAAACTTCCTTATTTTTTGCTACAAGAACAAAAATTATAAAGGTATTTCTAAAAATACCAATAACTAAGTGTGAATGTACATTACATATAATATATCATTACATATCTGCTTTTGGTAAAAGATGCCCCAGACCCTAGCGGTAAAAGTCACAAAGAACTAGCATGAAACAATAAACCCAAAGAAAGTTACAACGAAAAAACTGTCGGTTGGGAAAAAGTTTTTTAAGAGTTTCTTAAATTCGGGAGAAAACTTCCAATATCTACATGGTAATAAGTATAATACAAAAAATATATGTTTATTACAATATCAACTACTCTTAAAAAAATAAAATTAGTTTCTTGAAAAAAGGTAACTTAGTACTACTAGTTTCTTAAGATTTTAGGTTCTTATAAAAAAACAAACGTGTATCTGCTTCCAAAGTTCCATTGGCAACAACTGAAATAACAAGACTGCCATCATAACCTCCTGAAATAATTCCATCAACAAAAAAAGTTACAACGAAAAAACTGTCGGTTGGGAAAAAGTTTCTTAAGAGTTTCTTAAATTCGGGAGAAAACTTCCAATATCTACATGTAATAAGTATAATACAAAAAATATATGTTTATTACAATATTAACTACTCTTAAAAAAATAAAATTAGTTTCTTGAAAAAAGGTAACTTAGTACTACTAGTTTCTTAAGATTTTAGAGCCTCTAGTACCAAGTTTCTTATAAACTTGTTCTTATAAAAAAAACAAATGTGTATCTGCTTCCATAGTTCCATTGGCAACAACTGAAATAACAAGACTGCCATCACAACCTCCTGAAATAATTCCATCAACAAATACCTGCAAAGAAAAATGCATTGGCAAAGAATCATCAGATAGAGCATTTGGGTTTGGTGCATGTGATAATGTCACAAATTACAATGAACCAGGTGGTTGTAAATGTGCTATTCATGGAGGAACATTTTTCATGGACCATCGGCGAAAATCACTAAAATGCTATATCCCTTCAACTCTGTCTAATATAGCAGGTAAAATCCATGATCAAAAAATTTATTTTTGATAAATATGCCTATGTTTGTTCTGGCTGCCCTTACTTTTGAGTGGAAACATAATATGAATGGAATTGCATATATTCGCTTCAAAATATCCCGTTTTTATTATAGATACGATGGTCATTTTGGCTTAAATTCCTCTCTATTGTTTTTGCAGGATTGTTGTGGTCTAAATTTAGCGTTTTTTGCTTTTAAGTTAGTTTCAAAGTGATTAAGTAGATTAAAATTATTCTCACAGAAATCAATTCTCTTTATTTATTTTGAGCAAATTAATTTTGAAAATTAGATAGGGGTTTCTTGAGAAATTGGACCTTTTCATGCTAATTTAAAAAACCCTATTTAAAACCGTATTAGTGTAAGTGGTGCCAAGCTGAAATCTTTACCAGTCATGCATAACCATAAAATAAAAAAGTTCAATTTGCGAATATACATTTTTCTTTTGAATTTCGGACGCATCGTACAAAAATGGCTAAAATTACTCTAAAATCACTATTTTTTTGTCCGAAAATCCTACAAAAGCAATAAGGAGGAATTTAAGCCAAAATGACCCCGTGAACTCATTATTATAAGAAATTTTAGGTATACATTATATTAATAGGGTGCTTCCGGATGTACAGAGTACCTAGATTGAACCGAAGACTTAATGTTAAGCCCTACAATAAAATTACTTCTATCGAAGTATGGGATAGCAATGCAAACAGAAACGGATGGACTAATAGATTAAGTTATGAATTATCAAAATATATAACCATGAATGGAAACTATGTTCAGGTATTTATTGACAGCCATAAATATTCCAAAAAAAATTAGTTCCACTATTTTGATGAAGACATAATGTAGAATCGGATGGAACTAGTATTTTTCTAGACCAATCATTTCCCCTGGTTTGTTTGTTGAAAGATTTTATATTGTCTTATATTGTATTTTATTTGCAATCCATTTAACCGTAAAATTAGTTGTTAAATATCTACTATTATAGCCACGACTGAGTAATAATACGAATTTCTGAAAAATTTTAAAATACCGTTTCTTGTTTTTGATCAAAATCCTAAAGTTTTAGAAATGCCAATTCCTTTTTCTACAGTGATTACATTTGGTGTATCGTCTTTATGAATGTTCTCCATTGAAATATATAGGGCATTACTTTGGAAACATTTTTCGTCTTCAAAATTGTAAAACAGATATTTTTCATTATTTTCATACCTTTTTCATTTCTTCAATGGAAAACCATCTGTTATCAATATCAAACATAAAAAAGAATACAACCAATCCATCTCAATACGCCTTTTTTCTACTTTTTGTTGGTTATGTCATACCAGATAAATTTTAGGAAAGATCACAAAATTTCATGTCCACACAATAAATATTAAAAACTGTTATTTAAGAATATCGGAGGGCGTGTTTCTCAGAATCCTCTCCCCTTACTGAATAGGGTTAATATAACAGTGAGACAACAGATGCTTTAACAGTGCTTTAATTTAAGCCATAAACGAATTTTGAGTCCCACCTATCTGATTGCTTTTACTTTGCTGTAAAATATATCTATCATTACCTGTTTTGAAGCTATTAATAATATGGTTCCTTCTTGAGACACTCGACAACTATTTGCACTTATTGTTATTTTTAGATCAATACTGTCACTGAATATAGATATTTTGATGGGTTATTACTCCGTATTTTCTTCGGAACTAAATGCTTGTTGGTAAATTTTGAAGGTACCAGATCATGTGAGTCTATTAATTATTTGCATTCTCTTTATAACCGATTTCATGTTAATAATGAAATTCCTGTTGTTTATTTGCAATTGTTGCGCTAATAAGAAAGTGGTGGGTTTTCTTTCCCGCGTTTTCGATTCCATAAATTATATATTTCCGCTGACATAAGTTAAACAGTGTAATCATGTTACTTAAGGTTGCTTGCTCCCCACAAACGTACTTTAAAATAGTGAGTATTTTTGGTACTTTTTTTTTTTTTTTTTAAAGGAGTAAAAATATATTCTTTTTTTTGCTTGCATAATCACGTGTTCCAAAAAGCAAATTAAAGTCGCTATAACATTTCAAAAAAGTGATAAAGTTCCAGGAAATTTTTTTTCCAAACATTTTTTGCTACCTGTCCACTCTACTCTGTATTCTGAAAAATAGCGTGCCTCATCTTTTGTTTAAGTTTCCAAAGCATTTTTATCCCCCCTCAGCGAAAATTTTCATAACTAAACCAAACAAAAACATTCATATCGCTTTATCTAAACCATCCGAAGGAAATCGTGGACACCCTTTCGTTCCAAATAGATCTATCTTTACCGAACAAATTTCAGTCACTTACACAAACTCAAGTATTTACAATCACTGCAATAAAAGGGAAAATGATAACTGTACAAAATACTCAAGGAAAGGTATCATTTATCAAATCGTATTTTAAACCAATAAATGTACCTATTCCACCTGTAGAACCAGTAGATCACAGTAAACCAACCGTGTGAACACATATCCAAAGCGACAACATGCAAACCGATACAAACATCAAACATTGTACAGAACATTGTATATAGACTTAGTTTTCATGGACTTAATAAAATGTGTTAATGACTTTTTGGAATCTTGTTTTATTGACACTAAAAATATTCGTGCCTCTCTGTGTTCCTCATTTTGAAAAAGGTGGAAATGTTACATCATATATGTCATTTCGAATATGATTTAGATATATTTCATTATAAAGTACACTGGCTTTATAATAGAGACCCACGTGTGTAGATGGAGCATATTGGAATATACGGAAAAGTCCTAAGTACTGTGTTTTCTGTCTGTGTGAAACCCCAGACATAACAAGTGGGACTGAATCAGCCTCCCACAGTACTGAGGAGCCTCTAACAGCCCGGTATTAAAGGGTTAAAGCAAGTGTATTAATACGTTATATCCGTCTGTAAAAAAAAGTTGTAGGAAAAGGCCGTGTAATAATCCTCTTTGAATGTAATTTTATCTTTTTATTTTAACCTTGATAATGTAATTGTCAAATAGTTAATTGAGAATGTAAATTACATATATATATCGTTATCAACCGTGTATATGTAACATTATATACTTGCTCCCATAGATCCATTGCCAACAACTGAAATAACAAGACTTCCATCACAACAACCTGAAACAATCCCATCTACAATTACCTGTAAAGAAAAATGCATTGGTAGAGAAGTATCATCAGATAGAGTATTCGGGTTTGGTGCATGTGATAATGTCACAAATTACAATGAACCAGGTGGTTGTAAATGTGCTATTTATGGAGGAACATTTTTCATGGACCGTCTACGAAAAACACTAAAATGCTATGTCTCCTCAACTCTGGCGAATTTTGCAGGTAAAATGTTTGATCAATAAATTTGATTCCAACACGATCTTTAGAAGGCGATATTTTGATAAATATGCTCATTTTTGGCTGCTCTTACTTTTGGGTGGGGGGTACATTCTTTGATACGTTACAAAATATACTCTTTTTATTGGAGGTCCTTTATAATAGGAACGTTTTAGTGTACATTATATTAATAGGATGCTTCCGGATGTACAGAGTTCCTAGATTGAACCGAAGACTTTATGTTAAGCCCTACCGTACAATTACTAATATCGAAGTATGGGATGTCAATGCAAACAGCTATGGATGGACTAATAGATTCAGATCTGAATTATCAAAATATATAACCATGAATTGGTACTATGTTCAGGTAATTATTGGCAGCTATACATATTTCAAAAAAAATGGTTTCATTATTTTGATAAAGACATAATACAGAATCAAACGAGACTAGTATTTATCTTGACAAATTATTCTCCAAGAAAATGGCTTTTAGGGCACATAAAATCTTGGCATAAGATAGAGATTTTTTATCAAATCAAATTATTTTCTAGCAACTGCGGTTCGAAATCCATAAGTATGTGTATTTATCTACTACATAGCCATTGTAATAATTCGGGAAAGTTTTGATTATCTCACTGCTTTTTTTCTTTTTTTACATTTTTGGAAAATTGTGATTACATTTTCTGTATTTATTTATGAATGTCACTCCATTTAAAACATCTAAACGCATTCCTCAGAAACATTGACAGTCTTCAAGAATGTAAAACAATTTTTTCCAGTTATTTTCATACCTTTTATCAAAAGTCGCAAAAATCGGTAAAAATGTTCCCGTAGTTTCCTTAGCTGATTGTTATGTCATGCCGCTGCTGATGTATTTACACCTAGTTTCATTAAACAATTTCAATGTTTTAAGGATGTAATTTTGATCTTTGCAGGGAATTACTTTTGATTTTTCAATAATTACCGTGGTAGATCACTACACTAGTGTATAATTAACACAGCGTGAAATACTACCGAATACGGTCCTGTATATTCCTATACGGACTGTGTATTGCCTTGCAGTCCGTATATGGGAATATACGGAACTGTATTCGGTAGTATTTCACGCTGTGTAATATATCGGTAAGGCAAAAGATTGACTGTGCTTTGTATAAACCGTTAAACCATTTCAACTCCGGCCTTTCTGACTGCCTTTATTTTACAGTAAATCCATTCTTATCATTACTTGTTGTAAAGCTATCAATACTAAAGTTTCCGTTTTGAGAAACACTACAACAATTTCCACGCATCTTTATTTTTAGACCAATACTAAAGATAGATATTTGGATGGGTTATTACTCCGTGTTTTCTTCGGAACTAAATGTTTGTTGGTGAAATATGAAGGTACCAGAACATGTGAGTCTATTAATTATTTGCATTCTCTTTATAGCCGATTTCTTGTTCAAAATAAAATTCATGTTGCTTATTTTTCAATTTAAAGAAGAAGTAATGGGATTTCTTAATACGGTAGGCAAATACGCATATAAAAAAGCAAGTTATGTATACAGACCATAGAGAGAAATCGAGCCCAAATATAATTTTTGCTTTAAATTCTTAAACCAAAACAACAGCTTGTATTCAAACAAATATATATTTTACCTTCACTATTCATTGTTCTATGACCTCAAAATAACATTCCTCACGCTAATCGCCAGAACCGATAGTTTAATAACACGGTTACGTCTGAAATTATTCGAATTCTGACGATTATTACGGTCAGAAGCCTGAGTAAAAGCTACTAGCTAGAATCATACATCCAGGTAAGATTCAACCTATCTAAAAAAAGACGAACTGGATTCTGTACTCTTGTTTTAAATCTTTGCGTTACGGTCGATCAGTTTTTAACCTTCTTTGCTAGTGGCCATGAATTCCAAGGGTCAGAATTTTATTCTAGCTCAGTGCAGTGACATCCAGTTCCATAAAAGAAGATACAAAAAAATACTTAAAAACAAAAGCTAGCTAGAGGAGAGGGCTACACATTTATGAAACATCTCAGAAATGTCGCCGTTTTGGAACACTGTAGCGACTTCTCTATTGAAAATGTAAACTGATGTATGGATGCAGCGATATTAAGAGGAAGGCCTCTCTACATTGCACGGGAAATTATTAAAATTGGAAAAACTTGTCAACAAATATGTGGCGTTAAGGATGTATTTATATCTAGTATTACATATATAACAAACAAGAAAGAAACGAAAAAGGTGAGGGAGGTTGATAATAGAGAACTTTGTATACGCGATAATTTGTATTTTATTGACAAACATTTTATAAAAATGTAGACTGGAGTCGTTCTTTCCGCGACTATTTGAAAAATAGGGGAAAAATTGGAATAACGGAATAAAAAAGCCGTACGGGAAGATTTGCGCTCTGTTTTCCTCATAAAGAACGACTGATGAAAGGCTAATAAAAATGAAGCATTTTTGAAAGAATGGCTTGCATATACTTAGATGAAGGCACTAATACTTTAGCAAATAATTTTATTAATTCATCAAATAAAAATCTTTTATAATTGCAGAACTAAGAACTGATTAAGGAAATATATATTTTAAGACATCAGGAAAACAATAATTTGAGAAATGATAATAAGGTTGGAATACAAAATAATGTAAATGCAGGAACAATTTTGAAACAAAGTTAAAAACCACAATAGAATTGTTATAGACTATTGCTGGTAAATTTGACCAACTTAAACTATTATAGGAACAAACATTGATATTCTTGTGGAAAATAGAAAAGAAGTGCCGTTTTGATTTTTATCAAGGAAGATATTCTTAGTAAAAGACTAAAACAACATAATTTTCCTGAAGATATCGAGGGAATCTTTCTAGAATTTTATTTTTTCAAACAGTTGGGAGAATGCGTTTGATACATGTTACGATTTATATAGTAATATTTTAGTCACAGGAGATTTTAATTCTGAGACCTTGGAACCTTGTCTAAATACATTTTTGTATCAATACGAAGCTGCCGATTTAGTTAAGGAAAATACCTCCTTCAAAAATCCTAAAAATCGTAGTTATATTGACAATTTTATTACAAATAGTAGAAACATCTTTCAAAGTACAAGTAAGTCTCTACGGGATTGTCAGACTTTCATAAAATGATTGGGACAGTTCACCTATGCTAATTCTGAATCACCCTAAGACTGAGAAGAGTATTGTAACTGTGTTCGCTCAAAACCCTGTGTGTATTACAACTACTGCAGGGAATGTTAAATATTCTAAGGCCAACGTCACCCTTTATACATCACTTCTTATTTTTCGATTGAAATTGGCCTAAATTATGACGTCACTTGTAAAATTAGAAATTCCAATCAAAATTATTTCTATGCTCGAAGGAAAAATGCTTTGTACAATGTAAAAGTTTACGCCCTTGAAAATGACGGATATATTATTTCCTCCTAGTAAGTTTTTGCGAATAATGAGAACAACTGCACAAAAGTACTAATTGCTATTCACAATCATCCAGTCACTATATTGCTCACAAACAAAAATAGATTGTAGCTAAGTCAGCAATCGCTTTTTTTTAGATCCATTAAGAAGCACTGGGATAACTGAAGAGCCACCTTTAACAACAACAACAACAGTACTAACAACAGTACCAACGACAACAACAACTAAAACAACAACAACAACTGCGCCACCACCACCACCAACAACAACAGCCACAACAACAAAAACTCCACAATCAACAACAAAATCACCACCATCAACAACAACAACAACAACGAATACTCAACAATCAACAACACAATCACCACCATTTACAACACATACAACAATAAATGCACCAACAACCACAACAACAGCAAATACACCACCCCCACCAACAACAAATGCACCACCACCAACAACAAAAACTACAAAGAATACTCCACAATCAACAACTAAATCACCACCATCATCAAAAACAACACAGACAAAAATAAATGCACCAACAACCACAACACCACCAACAACAACAAATACGCCACCAACAACAACAACGAATGCACCACCATCAGCAACAGAATCACCACCATCAACAAAAACAGCAACAACAACAACTACTACTACTTCTTCTGGTTCAATTCCAGAGACCCCACAAGGTATGTAGTTCACATATGTTGGTTCTTGCAAGGATATATTAGAGTAAACTTGATTATCGGTTCTCAATTTTACAGGCAGAATTAAAGTATTATGTGTTTAGGCCATTTTGCTCAGGATTTTGTCATTTGAAACGTTTAATACAAACGTCATCTTTCAAAGTTGGGGGGATTATTTTACGTCTATTTGATGAGTTTATCTAAACAAGTTAAACAGCTATGACGTACGCCGAACCACCACTTCTCCCTTGCCTGTCCCGTATCCTCTTGATATCGTAGCCCAAATCGCCGAGAAATAATAGATTACACAAACATATTGGGATTTGCAGTATATATGTAGTAGGTTTTTATAAGTGCTGTCCACTACATTCGAATAGGTAATGCACTTCTCATTGGGCACAAGTATGATGACAGGACAATTCCGCCCTGAATAATTTCCCCCCAGTATATCACCCCCTGGATGATTTCCCCCCAGATAATTGCCCCCCGGACAATTGCCACCAAGTGGGAGGAAGATTGACCCCTTGATAATTGCCACTATGTACAAATGGCCCCCAGACAATTGCCCCCTGGTTAATTGCCCCCCATATATCATATAACTGGCAAGACTGAGACAATCAATAGTATTCTAATCTAAAGACTGTTCGAAGACTCTCCAGAAGTGGGATAGGCAAAACGAGACAACGGTGAGGTTTTGGTACCGTACTGAAATAAGGGTACCCCTGAAATAACATGATGTCCTCCTGTAGCGGCGGTAAATCATGGGAGTAATTTTTACCTATTGTTAAATTGAGCATTTAGAGTTGCAACATTAAAATAGTTGGTAGTCAGCTAATACGAAGGAGAGCAATTAGTGAAAGTGGTGGCTGGTATGCTAGAGGGTATGTTGGCACCAGCGCAGTGGAGAAGAGTAGTAAACGGATTTATAGTTCAATGGAATTAAATTTTCATGAAAGCTGCAATCGCTGAAAAGTTTCCTCTTCTATGAATTTATACTGACTGATCATTTCTGGAGTGAGGGGCAAGAATCAGAGAGGATGTTTGGGAGGAATTTTCCTCGGTGACAATCATCCATGGTGACAATTATCCGAGAGCAATAACTTTGTGGCAATTATCCGGGGGGATATACTTTTCGGTGGGCAATTGTACATAGTGGCAATTATCCCGGGGCAATTGTGCAAGGTGGCAATTATCCAGGGGGCAATCTTCCTATCCCTTGGTGGCAACTGTCCGGGGGTAATATACTTGGGAAAATTATCCAGGGGGATTGTCCTAGAACCGTTTTGAACGTAAAAAGTCAAAGCAAAACTGAAAAACGTCAAGTACTGGCTGGGTTAAGTTATATTTATATTAAAGCTTAATGTGGTTAGTCAGATCGATCATACAAAATGAAAGATTTATTCTTATCCTAGTGATTCCTTCATCGACACCACAAACCATAATAGTTACACTCGTCCCTACTACAGGGATGTTACCCATTAATGTGGGTACTGTTACAACAAAGAAAGAAACTGCGAAAGGTAAGCTTTGTTGAAAATCGAATGTTATTCCAATGGAACCGGAGAGCGCTCAACTCTCCAATAATCAGGTGGAGTACCCCTAGCCTGAATCTATACTGAAACAGCACTCCATTATCAAGTTTGATTTTTTTACTGATTTTGACCCATGTATCGTGTACGTTTCCAACCATGATGCTTTTACATCTTTTTTTTAGATGCATCATTTGACAGCAACAAAAGTACGATTACTGGAGCAACTGCTGGTGGCGTGGTCTCACTTTTTATATTAATTGTCATAATAATTTTTGTGATCAGATGGAGACATATTGCAAAAAAAACAAAGCGTATCACGTTTAAAAAGAAGGAATTTGAAAACCACGAAACGGGAAGAAAAAAGGAAAATGTTTATGAAACAGTCGGCCCGCCTTCAACAATCTTTCGGAATGACTGTTGCACAACAAAAGTTTAGTCAATGGGAACAACCAGCCTTCAGAAATCCACATGTTTTGATGAAAAGGTATTCAGAGGGAGGGGAAAATCTAACAAAATTTCTCAAAATATCTCTGAAAGATTCACGAGCACCGCGTGAAATACTACTGAATACGGTCTCGTATATTCCCGTATACGGACTGTGTATTGCCTTATAAGGCAACACACAGTCCGTATACGGAAATATACGAGACCGTATTCGGTAGTATTTCATGCTGTGGAGGTACCCCCGGAAATTGTTCAAATTATGAAAGAATACTGATGCATCCAAAAGTCGCATGAAAACATTGATAATTTTCGAAAAACAAAGTCCTAGTCGAATAAAAATTTCAAAATTAATACAAGAACCCCAGTGGGTAAAAACCTGTTCAAAGTCCGCAAAATAGAACTTTAGGTTTGGCCAAACGTTGTTCTAATGTTTTTTGTGGACTTTGAACAGGTTTTTGCTCACAGGACTGTTTACAAAACCAGAGGGTTCCGACTACATTGAGAAATGTGGAGATAATGTTATAACCTTCTATTATACTTACATTTATCCATGGGGATTTTTTTTTTTAGAGCTTTCTGATGATTTCTTCTTAAATCATAAATTTTATTTTGCGAACTTCAAAGCGGCTTTTCTTACTGAGTCAGTGCAACTTACGACTTAAAGATTTTTGAAGTTTTTTTTGTCCTTTCGCTTTAGTAAATACACACACTTAATTTCTCAGAAAATTTGAAGCTTAAAACATATTCACTAAACAATTAACAGATGAAGATTTTAGAAGCATGATTTTTTGTATTTTTAGTTTTCTTGCAAAGGAATTTTTCGTTTTTAATTTTTAATGACGAATTTCGTTGATTATTAAGTGGATGTTAGATTCATCATCCCAGTGGGTACCCAGTGGGCCAAAACCTGTTCAAAGTTCGCAAAATAACCTTAGAACAACGTTTGACCAAACGTTGTTCTAAGGTTATTTTGCGGACTTTGAACAGGTTTTTGCCCACTGGATAAAAACCTGTTCAAAGCTAAAGTAACTGGGATACGTTTAGGTAAGCTTCAAACTAAATGGTAAGACATCGGTAAAAAATTAATAAATGAAAATGAAATCACCATTGCAATGTGTCTCCTTTTCATTTCTTTATTTATTTCTTTATTTACTTACTTATTTTTTTTGTAAATATAATACACTATTATCAGCGCATTTGTAACACTACTTATTTTTTGTAAATAAACACCATTATTAGCGCATTTTTTGTAACAGTTTCTTGAACAAAAATATAATCTGTTTGTTGAAAATGTTTCTTTATCAACTCCTCCTAAACTCGATGAACTGAAACGTATTCTGTAGTGAATCTCTTTTGAATCAAGGTAAACTAAATAGGCCAAAAAGTGATGTAACCGAGAGAAAAATGCAATAGTTACAATTTTGGTAACAAGAATCGCAATTTTACGTAGAATAACATATCCAAAATCCTCTCAATAACAAACTTTTTTACAGCAAAATTGGCGGTTTAGGGATGAAAATGAACTCTATTTTCTGTTAAAACCGCCTACATTATACCAGAAATCTCTTGAAAAACCATATAATAGATTTTTCTATGTTTTTTCAAGAGCTTTTTAATGGTATAGCCTAAACCGCCAATTGCGCTGTAAACATTTTTGCTCAAAGAGTTATTTAGAGGATTTCGGATATGTTATGCTGCATAAAATTGCGCTTTTTTTGGTATCAAAATTGTAACTGTTGCATTTTTTCACCGGTATATTCCTATGATGACCATACTAACATCCTTGTTTGAATCAAGAATGAGTTGATATATTTTAAGACATAATAAAGAAAATAATATTTCATGTCTAAATTACCATGACATACCAGAGAAGAAAATTTTGCGGATGGACAAAACGCTGTATTTACTGGGTATTTAATTTCTTGCCCCGAAACTTTGTTTCCTTAACCCTATTTTACCCGGGCTTTTTCGTTCCTGCAAAAATTGTGCCCCCCCTAGTAAGTGAGTAAGTAAAACATTTATTTCAAGTTGGTGTAACCTAGTACATGTAGACTAATAAATACCAACAACAAAAATTAAA
>JAUELI010128038.1:2918-14094 GCA_031471325.1 Catablema vesicarium
GTTATTTCAAACCCTGGAAGCCATCGAAAACTCACTTTTGAAAAAACTACGAATTTTATAAAACAATAAATAAAATTATACCGCATTTCACCATATCTGCACTTGGTCCCATACCCTTTGGACAACTAAGTTCATCCACCTGCCAATCAATCGAAAATTTTAACGCATGTACAGTCAACTTGCATTGATGCCATTCCACCTGTAAGCCGTCCTCTTCTTTCATTGTGTCGATCAGGTCTGTGACTTTTGATTGCAGTTTTGCACGTTCACTGGAAACTGATAACGCAAAACCAATACTATCACGTGACATTTGTTGTTGCTTAGGTTTCATTCTAATATCAACTGTAACGCCAGCTTGATTTTCTGTACCGTTGTTTTTGTATTTTATATTCAGAGTAGTGTTTGACTCATCAATTCCAATTGTCGATTGTAGCATAGCTTTTATAACTGTGGTCACACTTAGTGAATTATCACTGTCAGGCAAACTACAAACAGTATCTTTCGTTTGTTTAACCACGTTTAGATGCAAACGAGCAGCTTCTTTCCTCTGCAATACTTTGACAATATCAAGTTTTGCTTTCCGACTGGATATTGTTGTGTATCCGTTAGATAACTCACACCAATACTGACCAATATTTGCAGACAACGCGTTAGGTATTTTCAAAATACTCGTTTGAGAAAGCAGGATTGGTTTTTTCGCTGTGTATGGTTGGAACCACCATTTATAGAAAGCTTCCGGTTCAGATGTTCCGTTACACGAAAACAAAACTGATTTGCCACCAGGATATTCAATCACATAATCTTCTGGCTCACTTGTTAAAGTCAATCTTTCGTAAACACGGACTAAAACTTTGTTCGATTGTACATATCCCGTTAGTGTTTTACCCTCACAAACATAGAGAGCTCGATCCTCATTTGTGACGTCATCGAGTTCCAATTTCCAGGTATTTTGATTAGGCAGTGTAGAGCCATTTCGTTTCCAAATATATTCCATTGATGCTGGCCCATCTATTGTACAAGGAAGAACAAAGTCTTCTCCAATATATGCAAATACTGATACTGGCATTCGTTTTTGAAGTATTGGCACTTCATCACAGAAATAAGCATTGTTGTTCAGTTGGTGTAGAAGGCTAAATATTTTGTTTATTTCTATCAAAGCACTTTTTTTGGTTACAACTGAATTTTGAACCAATGAAAATACAATTTTCCTTAGTTGTAATAATGTTTGCGTGACGAGATCGTAACCTTTCATACCAGGTTCAAATAAAACAGTTAAGTTGTCAATTTGCGCATTGAAACAGTCATTAAATCCAACACAAACCGTACCAACATCATCACCCAGCATCACTTCACTCGTGCGGATCCATCTTTTAATTACATCATCAATAATCTCCTTTGTGTCAATATTCATGCTTGATAATTCTTTGCGTAGAGTTGCTTCAGCACCTGATTCAGTCAAAGACTGTTTGATTTTCGAGGAAGATACCGGATTCATATAACCTGCATCTATTGGTCGATCGATTGATGTTAAAACACTAGATTTTAATTCCACCAATAAATGTTTCAAGGAGACGTAATTTTCTTTATAATTGATACATACTAGAGTCCAATGCTTTGCATCCTTATCTTCGCCAATTTTAACTTCACTCAATGTTGTACTTCGACGTCGACGTCGTTTTGTTATTGGTATATAATTAACATAGCTTGCAACAATCATGTGAGCAATATTTGTAAACGATGATGCTTCTTTATCAAAATCAATGGTGATATCCAATTGACTTTGTTGATTTGCTTGGTCTAACATATGTATTCGTGAGGGAAGAAGTCGCACTTGTGATTTGTAAAGGGTAACACCAAATTCAACCTTCCGGATACTTATCACTGATTTATTTATATGTACCATAGTTGTAATTGTTTTGAGCTGTTCACCCATAATAACATGCGATTTTGTTGCTTTACTACGAATTTGCTTACTTTGGAGCAGACCTGCTTTTGAACGGTCTAAAGTGAGAAGGGCACGTTTTAGTCTTATTTCAGCAATGCGCACATCTTTGCCTCTGGCATTTGCAGCACCTGATGAATTGTGAAAGTTTTGATAAATAACGATCATTTGTTTCTGTACATTTGGTAATTTTGAAGCAAGAATTTTCTTATCAGCAATGCATTTTTCATTTGCTTGTAAACATGATATCTCTTGCATATAAACACATTCTTTTGACGGACAACATAGTTTCCCTTCATGATAACCACGAATGATTTCCTTTTGTACTGAAATGCATTGTTCAATGGGAACCTTAATATTCTCAAGTTGCAATACCTCTTTCAGACAAACATACGTAATGTTTCTAGGAATGACCACTGTTTTATAGGTGATATCACATGTATCCTTCAACCATTCAGTGAATCCCTTGATACCCTGGTATATTTGAATAACCGATGTGACCACGGCCATTGTTTGAGCTGCTTCTGCAAAACTTTGTTTGGCAATATCTGCACCAAAATGATTGGCGATAGCCACACCTGAATTTGCAATACTCATGATGTTCCCTGCAGCTTTTATAACAGTCTCCGCGTTAAATTCTTTAATATTCAAGAGCTGCTCAATATTCGAAAATATACTCAATGCTTCACCTCCAACCGCGAGTCCTTTCTGCAGGAATCCACCCATTTGTTTCAAATTTAAACCTAACGACTGTGATACGCTCCCTAGAGCTGCATTAAAATCACCTTTGATACTACCCCATTTTTTGAATAATGCTGCACCAAGTTTATCAATACTTTGTATGAAGTTTGAACCAGACGCCATTACTTTCTGGAAATTCAACATGGCTTCTGTAAAACTTTCACTTTTTAGTAAACTTTTAAAGTCGTTCACTAAACTCTTACCACTACCAATCGCTTGCAGAGCTGTTTGAGCGAAACCATAAAACTGCTTGGCAGATTTGACAAGACTTTGATCTAAATTAAACTTGTCCAAATCGATACCAATGTTTTTTGCGACCCCTTTGACGTCGTTAAATATTAAACTAATGAAATTGCTTGCTTGGTTAAAAATTTGTGGTAATTCTTCTAACGCAAATTTAATAGGATCATCTTCGATTTTATCAAAAGCTTCAGATATCGTTTTTGAAAGCTGTCTAAATTTTTCATATCGATCTGCTACCGTATCTAAACCACTTGTAATTTTATTGAGTATGTTCATAGTACCATTACCAAATAGATCGGTTTTGAGTAAAGTTTTACCAGTTAACGTTTCAAATATATTACTTGCATTATTTGCGACAACATTGACTTGTCCAGCCAGTGTTTTTACTTTGTTTACAATATTCTTAGCTATGATAATCTTACCTCCAAGAGATCCTGATCCAACAAGACGCTTAAATTCGTTACCAATGATAGAGGCAGTATCTTTGATATTGTTTATTCCTTCAATTGTCTCACCTAGTCCAGACGCAATATCTTTTGTTTTGTTTAAAACAGTCGAGATTCCATTGGTAATACCTTCTAGCTGTGTACCAAACGATCGTAACCACGTTGGTGATAAATTTGAAGTTTTAAGTATTTCTGGGAACCCTCTCATTATAGAGTTGACACCATCAACGATATCTTTAACAGCTTCGATTCGATTTTCTAATGGTCCACTGGTGAGATTATTAAAGCTATCCTTCGTTTTGTCAAAAGTATTTTTCAATTTTTCAAATTGGCCAAATGCATCAGCAATATCCGTCGAAAAATTACCAGCTTTGTCCAGGAATGCACTCATCTTGGAGATGAAGCCACCATACTTCTTATGCAATATTGTTAGATCTTGACTGTCGTTGAAAAGTACTCGAAATACATTGGAACTGTCATTCTTAATAGAGTCAAACAAGTCTGATGAAGTATGCAAAACACCGGATATAGTTTTGAAACCATCCTTACTAAAATCGACACCTTTAAGTTTGTTTACTTGTGCCTTGATTCCTTTTACTGAATCCACAATACCAACGATACTTGAAGCGCTATCTTCAATCTTGTCTAAAACACCTTCAACACGATTTGTAATGCTTTCCAAGTTATTTGTAATCTGGTTCGATAGATTTCCAACAAAACTAGTACCAAAGATTGAATCAAAGCTACATGATTTGCAATGTTTGTTTATCAAACCGTTGATGTTTTTTAGTATACTCCCTGATTCGGAAATGATGTCTTTTAGGTCACCAAGTTTACCTTTAGCAAATTGAGGAGCTAACACTAGAATTTCTGCAAGATTGTAATTTTTCAATGATTCTACAAAATTCTTGGTTTCGTCTGCTAATTTACCAATCTTTTCAACTGGTCCAGATTTTATGATATCGATAGTTGAAACTATATCACCATGGATACTAGATATTTTTTTTACTGCAGTTGTTAAGTTACCTATAATACCAGAAACCTTGTTGGTAATATTACCTAGACTACCACCTAAATCAATATCAACTCCTGTAACTTTTTGTAAGGTCTTTTCAACTGTTGCAGCAATACTGTCGGTATTGTTCAACATTTTGTCAACTTTTTCTAGGGCCTCGTTAAATATATTAAACTTTTGCTTCCAAGGAGCTTTCAAAATACGTTCGTAATCTTGACCAATACCATTTGCTAACCCTTGAAGTTGACGTACATCTTTCATAACAAGGCCAGCACCTTGAAGGACCGTGTCGGTTTTATTGACAACATCTGACAAGCTATTTGAAACATTTACCATACGTCCAGTTACCCTCCTAAACCACGAAGAATCAATACCAAGTGAGGAAATAACATCTTCGGACTGATTGAAAATAATAGGTATTGTTTTACCAATCCCATTAATTCCATTAGCAATTTTTCTCAACACTTTAATTCTTGATTCAATTGGGCCTTCTTGCACACCATCTAGATTGTTCTTGATATCATTAAATATACCTTTCACCTCTTGTACCGACTGAAAAACATCACCAATCTTTGGTAAAACAACCGAACTTTTGTTTAAAACTCCACTCACTTGATCAACTAATCCTTCAAAATTCTCTTGTAAGTATTGCATATCTTTGTTTCCATTAAATAATGCATTGAATATATCTGCGGAACCATTCGTGAATTCATTTATACCAACAGCAGATTTCAACAATGCTTTTGATGCTTTGTCAAAAGTATCCCGTGTAATACCCCCACTTCCTAGCCCTTTGAAATGACCAGATATTCCTTTTGCTGTATTCACAATTTTTCCCCAACCAGTTAAACCAGTTCCAACGCGTTCAATAATATTTGAAACATTACTACCAATTCTCTCGAAACTAGTTTCCAGTCTTCCGGCAAATGAATGTATAAAACCTTTTCCAAATATTGCGCTTGCATCGCATGTCTTACACAAGCCAGTAATTTCACTAATGTTCCTTAAAATACCACCAGCGATATCCGTAAGTTGTTGGAACTCCAGTAGTTTTTCTTTCAAGCTGGCAGGATTATTTAGCAACATTTTACCAAACTCATAATTTTGCAATCCTTCAACAAAATCATCCACAGAATCGGTTAGTTTACCAATTTCGCTGATTGGTCCATTCTGTAATTTGACCATTGCTTTTGTTATGTTCTTGTAAAGTCCTTGAAATTTTTCTAACCTTTCCTTTCCAATCACACCTCCAACAGCTGATTTTAAATCATTCCTTGTAAGGCTAATATTCAATGCATTTGCACTTTTTAATGTAGTATCGATAGCAATATCGAAGACCTTTCCAAGTTCGTTGGCAGCACTTTGTGCAGCTGGGATTTTCTGATCCCAAGACGCCTCTGAAAGCTTTTTAAAATTATCTTTAATAACAGGTAACTTGGTTCGTATATCCTCATAACCAACTATAGCGATATCTGCTGCTTTTAATACTCTATCTGTTTTATCCAAAACAGATCCAATTGAATTTGTAAGGTCTTCTACTTTTTCTCCAAGCCTTTCTACCCATTTACCATTAACACCAGCAGCTGCTAACGTTTCTTTTGATAGCTTGAACAACTCAGGTAATTCTTTAATGAATTCTTTCGTGTTCTTCGCTAAATGTTGAGCAATGTCTATTCTAGATCTGACTGGTCCATCAGATAATCCACTTGCATTAGCTTTCAATTCCAAAAACACTGACTGTATTTCTTTTGCTTTTTTGTATACATTTTGTCCTTTAGTGGCAACATCATGCGATTTGTTCATTACATCTCCAAGTTGTTTCAGAATATTACTCAAAGTTCCACTGACAACTTGGAAATCGACATCTTTATTTAAGAGAATCTTCACAACACTTTGTGTTCCATTTTGAACAGTGACAATATCTTTGGTAGATGTATACAGTGCATCAGACAATTTTTTAAATGTATCAACTCCAATTTCACCGTTTGCAATATCTTCAAACCTCGTTTTAATGTTCACAACAGCCGATTTGACAGGTTGAAGCGCACCAACAGTATCTCCTATCTTTTCTGCATATCCATTCAATTTGTTGAACATTCCGTTAAATGTTTCATCTAGATTCTTGGCTAATGATTTGATGTAGTTGTAGCCGAAGATCTTATTGACGTTACAAACTTTGCATTTTCGCAAGATGGAGTCAATTTCATTAAATGCTAACGCAGAACTTTTGAATAACTCTTGCATTTCCTTTACTTTACGAGGAACAACTTTGGGATCTGCGGATAAGATCTTCGTTAAGTCGTAATCCTTTATTGACCCGATCAACTCATCAGCAGCATTCTTGATGTCCCCAATTTTTGATAATGGCTTGTTTTTTAGTTCGATTAGTGTTGATTCTACTTCATCATACATCTTGCCATATTTCTCTAATTTTTGTTTCAATCTTTCGTATGTATCTCTATACTTAGATACACCTCCTATTAACTTATTCATAATCTTCTCAGCAGTTTTAGAAAATCTATCCAAAGTATTAGAGATGGATTGAACTGCTGATGTCAGCGATTTTGATAAACGTGTTTTTCGACTTCCCATTGATTGTGCTACATCCAAAACCTTTTGGGATATATCAATATTGAATAATGAATTATCATCTAACTGTGGCAATGCAATTCCCATTTCATCTACAATGTTCCGCGTACTTTTCAACAATGCTCCACTTTCGTCTCTGACATCATTCAGTTGAGCAGCAACAACTGGAGCATATGTAGTATCAATATAATTTGTTAAAACTGAGTCAAGATTCATTGAATACATCACTTCAAATTGACTACCAACATCACCAATGATAGTAGCAGATTCCTGTACAATTTCAAGACGTCTCTCAAACGCACCTTTATAAACATCCTTCTCTAATGGAATATTTTTTATTCGCTCAATATATTTTTGAATTTTTTCGTAAACAAGTTTCATATTTTGCAATTTTCCTTTTGAATGCTCAAATAATTTCAAGACACTTTTTCCTAAATTTGTTAATTTATCTTTCAAACTATTGACGTCTTTATTTACTCCACCTGCTAAAGATGTGTACATCTTAAGGGTACCATTTTGAATCGTTTTAATACTGTTTCTTGCATCATTAAAAGCAGAAATAATATTTTGTATACCTTCTTTTGAATACCCTGTCTCACTTCGGTATAATGTTTGTAATGCTGTACGAACTTCTTCAAATGAAGCTGATAACAATGATAAGCCTTTCGGTACGAACTTTAAAGATTTTAGAAAACGCGTAATATTTTTAGACATTGGTTTTAAGTACTTATCAAGTTTTGCTGATACATCTATCAAATTTGTTTTTCCAAACACATCCTCTGGGTTACAGTCTTGGCCATTACATTTTGCTAAAACATCATTAATACCATGAAAAAACTTAGCCGTAGATTCAATATATTCCTTTAAAGAATTCAGTGTAATTCCTGATATCTTTGGTGGTAAGGATATCATTATAGGAATATTAAAAGGAGGCGATTCCTCTACAAATTTACTCATCAGCTCAATTAGTTTGCCAACAGGACTAGAGATACCATTTTTAAATCCAGCCATGATGACTTTGATATCATTAGCTAGCTTTTGGATGCTCTTACGTTCGAGTTGTTTAACATTGGCGACGAATAACTTCAATTCACTTAGTGCTGAATCAGCATTATTATTTGCACTGGTTTCCACTTTCTCTTGTCGTAACTTACAAGGCAACATTGAGCTTTTAATTTTATTCATGAATAAAAGTACAGGTTTTGCAAACTGATTCAAACGTTGTGTATGTTTTAGTAGATCATTAATGGTTTTAGAACTGAGCAAAGACTGAACTTCAGCTTCCGATCTTGTTATTAAGACTGGCAAAGTTCGAACTTCATTTTGCTTTTTATTAGGGACCTTATCCTCACATAATTCATTTAACGAAACTATAATACGACCAGTGAGTTTCTTGAAAGGAGTAAAAATATTCAATTTTTCTGTAGAAGATACAGATATGGTTGTTTGCTTGTTTTGCTTCAGTAAGTTTGGTAGAGTTTCAAGTCCTTTCAAGATTGCAGTCAAACTTTCATGTAATACTTCCAACTGTGCCATACTTACAGCGTTATTATCATCACTTAGATGAACTTCTACCTTGCCGAAAAGTTCAACTTCAGTTAACATACTTAATTTAATGCTACCTAGTTCTGTAGAAAAAGCAGAACGCAAGTGATTACCAAAGTCGACATAATCTCGTATCATAGCAACAGTTTTTTGATTTTTTTTCCATTGTTGTTTATTCAATGTTTCCATGGCATTTCTGGCATCTTTCCACTTACCAATGATGGTTTTGAAAGGTGAGATAATGTTTTTTTTTACTTCTTCACATTTATCTGTTTTCAAAGATGGAAACTGACTCGTAAATATTTCAGTTTTGCTCAAAATATTGCAGATGTCTGTAACACCTTGTATTTTTACACCAATACCCCATGAAGATTTACAAATTTTAGAATTGAATAATTTTAAATTTAATTTCAAATACGCAACTAAATTATTTAATGTACTTTTGTCTTTACAATTTTCATTGCATTTAGTACAAGCTTGTTTAACAATATTCGCAGCCATTTGGAACCATTCTTGTATGTTTTGTAATCCATTCATTGCACCAAGAGCACTTCGCTGTAGAATTGCAGGAACATCAAATTTTGGTAGCACAGCAAAAAAATGTTCAAAAACTCGTTTTAAATCATCAGAATTACCAGTCATTCTTTTTATGTCATAATCCAAATCAAGTCTTTCAAAAACTTCTTCAAATATGGATCCAGATGTTGCATTGTTTTGAAGAATTTTTTCTTGTAGTTTTCTTAATGCTTCTTTATCATACGGTTTTAATGTTCCCGAGAGAGTATTCAATTGATTCTGCAAATTTTTAAATTCAGTATTATTAAGTCCTTGATCAATTGCACCTTTCACAGTTTTGAGTTTATTTTCCATTTCTTTGACCTTTTCAGCAAGTTGTTCCTTCAAGGCTGCTTCTAGTTTTGCTGCAGCAGTAGGGTTGATTGCTTTCAATGCAGCAATATCTTCAGGACTTAAAGTACCATTTGCCATTCTTTTTTGAATATTTTGCATAACTTTCTTTTGAAGTTCTTGTTTTTCAATCAATTCTGTAAGATTCTTTGAATACTCCGGCGCCACTTCACGCAATCTTCTTAAATCTTCTTCAGTCACATTACCTGTTAGTTGAATCTTTTTGGTGATTTCCGAAACAGCTTGACTTTTTCTGATGTTCTTTTCTAATTGTGGATCAATATCTCGTAGAAGTTTGTAATCTCCTTCAGTAAGAGTTTGTGTTAAATTGATCTTTTCAGCGATACGATTCATGATGTGAGCATTCTTTATATTTTGCATTTGTTTTCTCATTTTGTCAGCAAATGTTTTGTTTGTGTATTCTTCCAGTTTCAAGAAATCTTCATCAGTCAATAAAACATTCTGTAATCTTCTTGGAAGCATATTAAAAAATAATTTCTTTTCAATTTCTTTACGTAATTGCTGTCCTTTTTCTTTGTTGATTGTTTCTAACAGGTAAGCATCACTGAGAGTTAAAGTTTCATTGTTTTCTAATTTCTTGTTCAAAGTATCAATTACATTCTGAGCATATGTAGGTTCAGGTGCCGGTTCTTTACAACTTCCGGTGTATTTTAAAGTTCTGTCTTCAACTTGATGAGAACAAACGCCTTGTTCACTTTTTGTAAACCCATATGAACGATCTTCAACGATCACTTTGCATGATGGGACTGTTTTATTTATCACCCATGATTCTTGGCAAATACTACATTTTGGTATTTCAACACATTTATAAGGACATGGTTTGATTGTACATCTAGTTTTAACAGCGTTTTCGATTAATACCATTCTATTTCTTTGTCTATCATAATCCGCCTTGTACTTCTTAAAATTCTCTTCAGCTACCTTATGCATTTTCTTAGTAAGTGCAACACTGTTTTGCATTTCAGTAACGCTTTTCTTATCTTGCTTGATTTTACTTTCATAAAACGAAATATCTAATACCGTCTGTGTTATTTTTTGTCTTGCATCTGTAACTCGATTACTCAGCTTATTATATTCAGAAACCGAGTAACCATCGAGTCTGTTTTGTAAATTAGTAACTAATGACCCTGGTTGGTTATCGATGTTGGTGTAGCCAGTTGATCGTACACTGACCATATTCCAGTTTTTTAATTCAAAGTTAACTGTGCTGTTTACAATAAAGTTATATTTTGCAAACAATTTTGTAGTTTTTGCAGGAATTATTATTCTTTCATTTTGGATGACAAAAACACCACGAACTGCTGTATCCAAAATGTTAAGACCAGTTTTTATTTTTACAGTGTTAACACCGTATTTAGACAAACACAAATACAGCTTATCACCAACATGAAAATCAAAGAAACTTCCCATTAATTGCTTTTTCAGAACTACAACTTCAGTTTGCCATGAATCATAAGGTCCTTTTGAAGGGTCATGACACAAACCAGCTAATTTAAGGTCATACTTTGCAGGATACAGAGTTACGTTAGTACGTTCCATACAAGGAGGAAATAAGCACATGTCACCGATGAAATTTAATGTCAAGAATTGGAAATCTTTAGTTGGTTTTTTGACTACTGCATATTTTGCGAGATCTTTGAGTAGGGTATGGAAATAGGCTAATGATGACTCTAATGTACCAATTGATTGTTGATCGATGTTGTTAACGGTATCAGCCTGCAACAACAA
>JAUELI010128258.1:0-14071 GCA_031471325.1 Catablema vesicarium
CTGTCATGACAACGTCATTTTGACAAGCAGGTGCTACAAAAATGAGTGAAATATTTTTTTAACTTTCTAATTACTACTGTCTTATAAATTCTTTTCAGTAATAATTTATGATTCAGTTAGTTTCTACTAGAAAATGAAAAAAAAAATTCAGAAAAAACATTTTTTTTGATGAATTTTTATGAAGTCATAATTTTTCTCAAAAATTTTTTTGTGAAATTGTTTATCATCAGTTGGACTACAACTCTGCAAAGTTTCATGTATATAGCACATATGGTTCAAAAGTAGATAGGGCGGACTGAATCAGCCCCCCTGGTCTATATGAGTTCAAAAATCCCGGTATGAATAGGGTTAATTGAATTTCTTTTTTCATTTATACATGTCCTCGATAATCCTGCAAGACCTTCCTACCATTTTGAACAAATATATAACCATGTTTGCCGCCTAGTAAATTCTTGGAATAAATCCAAAGTTCTCCTACACAGATAAGATGTGATAATCTCAAAAATTATAAAAATTATAGTAAAAGTTTACAGCACAATTCGAATATTTTTGTTATACTTTTAAAAGTTCCTGCAGAATCAAAAATATCATGGTCATAAGAAAGAAAGTAGTAAAATCGCTAGAATAAATAAAATTCTTTACATGGGGAGGGCGAAATGAAACTCATTTTGGGTGTTATTTCATGACAGTCAAAAAGACCGATATGAAACTCATTTCCGGGGTATGTTTTTCCATGTAAACACTCTCCCCGAAATGAACCTATTACGCATGCTCTATTAGTTATTTCTGCATGCCCATTAATTCGATTTTTTTTGCTTTAGCTACCGCCTCCTTTCAAAACAAATACTTTATTATAACTAATCACTTTAAAGTGCTCTGTTATAACTAACATAACATGTTATAACTAACTAACTTAGGGGCTGGTCATATGGAACATTTCATCCCGATTAGTCGGGACGGGACGTTTTAACGAGAGCTCGGCTGAGTTGTTGTTTTCATATATCTTTCATATTTGGATTATATGAAAAAAACGATTCCGGGTAGTGCATACCGAGATCCCGCCCTGCCTGGAAGGTTTTTTCTCATATAACTCAAATATATAAACGGGACGGGACGTTTTTATTGATAACGCATGCGCAGAATTGATATGAACATAACGTTCACGAGAGAATTTTGTTTAACAAAAGGTGCAATCAAATTTTTTTCTCATATAACCAGGCCCTAACTTTATAATGACTTCAATTTTCCCCTTGATAGAACATTTTGTGTACACTTTTAATTCTTTTGTTATTTTTTGTTCGATTCACGTGCAAAATATTTGCACGTGCGTCGAACGTTTGAATTCGTACCATGGTGAATTCCTATTCGTTAATAAAGAGTTTTTCCCACGGATAGAAAAAAGTTAAGTTAAGAAACTTAAGGAAGTGCGACTTTAAAACTAAGAACGACTAATTTCGGGCCGACTTTATCCGGCCACCCCCAAAATGAAAATAGATTACATTTCGCCCGAAATGAAACCTCATGTAAACCAAAATAAATTCATGGCGGCATGAAATTATAATTCATGTAAACACTGCCATACAGTTACAAAAATTCTTTCCAGTGTCAAAAGAACTTACAAAACGCTTACGAAACTGGAGAGTTTTTTCAAGAACAGGGCTAAATCTAGTTGCAGTTGGTAGAATTTTATACTTGGAAAGAGTTCATAGGTAATATATTTTATATACCAAATAAAAACTTTTTTCTTACACCATGGGGGAAGAGTGTACTTGAACAAAGTAATTAGTAGTGCATAGTCTGGTATTCCTATAAATTTTTTGCTATCCATGTGCACTAGGCTTACACACAGATGTCTCTTTACTTGTTTTCTACTTAGTCAATCGATCATTTTTCTGGAATACCTCTTGGCATTGTCAATGAGATCTTTTGTGAGTATTGATCCTGCAGCGTTTCTATAGCCCGATATTTTGCAATATAGCTTTTTTTTCTCCCCAAATACATTGCTGAAGACAATAGAAATGGAGGAGGATTTATAACTTGGGTCTGTTTCTCGATCCAATCACACCGGGTGTGCGGAAAACATGGGGTACCCCATATGGGGCCCCACATGGGGTAGGCTGTGGGGTATCTGTTCCCGAAGAATTTTGAATTTATTTTGCTAATTGAAAGTCAGATAACAGTTGTTCCATCGTTATCAGTAATGTAAATCCATGTTCTAAGGGAAAAGTAAGCAGAAAAAATTTTAAAAACAAGGATCGTACACTTGCGAAGCAGCCATTTTTTTTGTTTACATTTTTTAAAGTTACAATTCCAAGACCATCTTTGTAGCTCTCCACCGCCAATGTTATGTTTATGCCGCTGGTCAATTACCTCATATATGTGAAGAAACAATATACCAACCTGCTATATATACCAATATATATAGATATAATCGGTTGGAATCATTAAATTTAATTCGTTGCAACGAAATATAAAATGCGCTCTCGATGAACTTTGCTCCGAATAAATAATAATAGTATATTGTTTACATAAGAGGATTTAAATTGGTTCCATACTTTATTGAAATACAAGCGTGGTTATAACGTCATTGTCATAGGAAATTATCCATAATAGTCATGAGCGCTTTGAACTCCAAGTAGAAACCTAGCTTTACCAGCCGTTACTTATTTTCTTCTGCATATTGGTACAAACAGGAAGAATTTTGGACTTTTCGAACATATGTGAGATTGTTATCAATAGCTCTGGGCACCAGGTAGTAATTGATATTCGGTAAAATTTAAGTTTCCGAAAAATGGAGCACCAGGTAGTAAATTGATATTCGGTAAATTTTAAGTAATCGAAAAATGGAGGAGAGCGTTAGTCTTCAAAATAATTCAAGTACCCCATACGTTTTCCGCACACCCAATCACACCAGTGCTTTCATATGTTTTTATTTTCAACAGATAACATCACATTGTACTGACGTCATACATCATGTCAATATAATGGTATCTCGTATATTCGTTAAGCACGTGAAATGTTTGTTAAAATGAAGACACTTTTGTTGTTTTTGTTATTCTTCTAAACTGTAATGAGTATCAATGCTCGAAGGAGATCTAGTGGGTATAGTGTACCTTGTGTTTATTGTGCAGAAGGTACGTCATTCCCTAATTTAGATTCTTTAAAAAAGCATTTAATTAGTTCTCATGGAAGTTTAGTTGCTGGATCAAGATCTGGCGGATTACATGATGAGCGGAATGGTAAGAAAATTTTCCGAATGGGTGAAGTTTTTATCTTGCTTGCATGTAACTAAAGACTGGAATAAAATAGATGTAGGGGTTTGCAGTGTAATTTAAGATTTTACACAGCTATCAAATTAGATAAGTTGCCTATTAAAATGCTGTTCGTGAATGTGTAGTGCTTTGAGGTCTACATCCCTTGCAGCTTTGTATATCCGTTAGCACGGGAAATGTTTGTTAAAATGAAGACATTATTATTGTTTTTATTATTCTTTTAAACTTTGCTAATGAGTACCAAAGCTCGGGGGAAATCTCGTTTTGAATGTACTGGCGTCAAGTGTGATCAGATAAAAAAGGTTTAGTCTCAAATTCACGTTTCCATAAGATCTATACAAGTAAAGCTCTAATAGAGTATCGTACTAAATATCAATTGCGTAGAGGTGACTAAAATTTTATCCAAAATATTGGGATCCTTTTTCCGTTACGGAAATTAAAGCGTCCTATTTCTTGAAAGAATTGAACATCTTGTCTATTTTAACTTCAGGAAAAAGATTAAATGATCACATACCTTCAATAAACTCTCGTCAAAAACATACTGCTGTAGATAGAGTATTGTATGGCGTAGGTTCAAACACTGCACCGTCAGTAAATGCTTATAACACATCTACTGCTGCAGATAGAGTCTTATATGGAGCAGCATCAAACGCAGCACCGTCGTTAAATTTGCCAGTAAACTCTGAAGCTGCTGTTATCCATTCTACAAAAGATACAGGTCCTCATCTTTCTGAGCGAAAATTTAAAAGATTGATTGATACTCTCAAACAAAAAGATACAGAAATAGATGAATTAACAAACGAAAATGATAATCTAAAGTCTGAACTAAGTACAAAAGATGAAGAACAAAATCAATTACGCCAACGATGGAGAAAAGAAGCGGAAGATGCTATACGAGATTTAAGAACAAATTATGAAGATGTGCTTACGCAGAAACAAATGTTAGAAAGACAACTCAATGAAAGTGAAAATGATAAATTAAGAATACGAAACGAGAATGATAAAATTGTTAAAGATCACGCAGGTGAATATGAATCTATTTTATTATTGCGCCTTTTAGAACTTATTAAACGTCTACTTATCATACTTTATTCAAAACTATATGACCTTAGATACGTAGCTAGTACATCTGACTTCCAAATTTTAAAAAGTGCCTCAATCTTGTAGAGTTCTTCAAAATTATTCCAGTTTTAAGGAAGAAGCTAAACTAGTTCAAGTCTTCTAGCGTTTGGATGAAAGGTAATCTATTAGAACCTCAAAAGGAAAATCAAAGGATATTTATTCAGCATCATGGAAGAGTGAATGAATACATCTTACAATATATAACTCAAGTCTGCTACATAGTTGTTTCCATATTTTTAAGAAATAAGCAATTTCTTAACTAAAACATTTATACCACATTATATACCACTGCATAGAGTCAACTTATTTAGAAGTACAATGGTAGTAAAAAGAAAGTCTTTTTTTCTTCATATCCGAAACAAAAAGACTCATGACACGTATGATTGTGATTTTTAGATTTCCAAATTGTAGCTGCTTCTGAGAAACGTAACACTCAACAACGACAATATGGCGGTGGTAGAGTTGTTGAGAATAATTTAAGTTCTGAAATGGCAGCAAACAATGAATCATTGAAAATGGAAACACAACAATTACTTGCAAAAGTGGTTGACAAAGATAAAGTTATTCAAGAATTACAACTTAGTGTCCAGGCTGCGCAATATGATTTATTGAATGGAAGAAAGAAAATGCAAGATATTAAAGGTATAAAAATACTGAAGGTTCTCTAATCAGCTTTTCATGTTGCCATGCTAGTTTGAGAAAAAAGTATGTTTTTATGTAATGTCTATTTTACCCATTAATTACGACTTTTCATCGTACGTTCATGTGGTTTCATAAACATAAATACATAAATTATGTCGTTCTGGTATCTGTAAGAATAGTAAAACGTCGTTCTAAGTTTATTTTTGCAGACTTTGAACTGTTTGTTTACTCGGGGGGATATAACTTTTGGTATGTATATATTATAAACTGATTCTTCTAATAATATGTAGGCGGATTTTCTCTCATCCAATCAGAAATCCACAATAAAGCTCAGAATAACAACCTCAAAAATTTATCATCGAAGATAAGTAGCCTGGAAACGAGTAAACACGAATTAAATCAACAACTTTCAACTTATCAACTGAAAACAGAAGAACTATCAAATGAAATCACAAGCTTAAAAGAAGAGAAAAATAAGTTGATTGAAAACTTACAAAATGCTGATACTGCATTTAATAAATTATCCAATCGAATATCATCAACAACAATAACAACACAGAATAAACAATCTTCAGCGGCGAGTTACATGAATGATCAGATATTAACGTCGAGTTTAGATCAGATATTAAATGCTGTGAAACAAATTTCTGTTCGTGATTCTCACTGGACGAAACAAGAAGTGAATCATCTTGCAAAAGAGTTACATCGAGTTAACTTGTCATTACTCGAAGAAAAAGTTAATGTTAAACAATTAAAATCAAAACTTGTGGAAATGGAAACTTTTACGAAAACCGATGAAAGGGAAGAAAGTGAGAAAGAAGCGAAAAAGAAATTTACTGAATTCGAAATTTTAAGAAGCAAACATCAGAAATGCAAAAATAATGAAAAAATATTGAAGCAGATGAAATCCGAGAAGAAAATTCTTCGACGAAAATTCGTTGAAGAACAGAAACAACTTCAGTTGTTAAATATTCTATTCAATTCGTTACAAGAAGAAGCTAAGCATAAAAATGACGTAATGAAAGATGTACAAAAAGAAAGAAAACTTACGGATACCGAAAACAAACGTTTAACAACGATAATCGAAAAGATTCGACAAGAAATATCAGATCGTGATATCATATTAGAAAAGTACAAGCGAGAAAGTTGTTACTTATTGGAAAAATTAAATAGTGCGACTGAGGAAGTCCAAGTATTAAAAAGTAAAAATGATAATTTACAATCTAAAGTAACCAACTTCGATGTTATTCAAACTAGCGTTGAACAATTGCAAGATAAGATACTCGTGTTGAACGAAAACAATCGAGGTAAAATCGATTTAAAGACCGATATCGAACCGTTGGTAAAAAATAATATTCAGTTGACAAACCAAATAATAACACTTCGACAAAACCTTCACGATGAAGAAAATGCAGTTATTAAGCTCTCCCAGAAAATTACCGAGATGGAAAATTTAAGAAAAACTCGTGATTCTGATATGGAACAGTTACTTAGTGAAAGAAAGAATCGTGTTCCTATTACAAGTAAAGATATTCCTTCCTCAGAATCGATTATTGAAAATCTATTGTTAGAAAAAGAGATTCTATCGTCACGTGTTCTAATACTCGAAGGAATACGAGCAGAAATGGAAATTCTTCGAGTAGAAAATAGTCAGCTTAAAGGGGAAAATTTGAAATTCAAAGAAAGTTTCCGATCAAAAATCAATAAAAGTTCATCAAGTAAAGATGGTAACATCAAAGAAAGATTTCATAGTAAACTCGACTACACAGATAAAATGAATAGTACTGTTACTTTGGATTTACAAGATAATCAAGATTTTTTTGAAAGTATGAAAACTTTAGATAACCTCTGCGAAGAAGATAAAACTAAATTAAAAAATATGCTATCCACCCCAGAGTTTGAAAATTTCTTATCAACAAGTCAAGTCGTTATAGATCTTAAATACGAGAGTAGTGAAAACAGTAGCATTGGTTCAACAGCAGCAGCATCGTTCAAAACCTTGAGTAACGATCGATTTGAAAGTGAACATACTGTTAATCATATTTATAGCGCCGAAAATTCCTGTGCAGAAATCCAATCATCTCTATTTGAATCTGATGAAGATGGAGATGACGATCAAGAACAAACTATTGATTACTTGCCTGGAAAGAAAGAAAATATTCCAGTAAAGGATTTGGATAAAATCTTCTCTGAATCAAAATTAATCAGCAATGATATTGCTATTCAAAGTAAGCAACATAATAATGTTGATTATCGTAAAGTTTTACATGAATTTGAAAAAGTGATAACGCAGATGAGCAGCTCTAATCAAAGTTTGGTCGATCGTACAGACAGTAGTGCATCAGCAAAAGCTAAACAAGTGAAATTTTCTGATCACATCGTAGAAGTATATAAATCTGCATCTAAACTAGTAAATGAGAAATCTAAAGATGATGGGTTGTATAAAAGTTACTTTCAAGATGCATTGCAAAAAAATTATCCTCAATTTGATAAAAATGATGTCAGCAGTGATGATAACATCCACGACGAGTCTGATGATCAATGTGATTCTAATAATTCGTGCGATTCGAATACTGATGCTATGAATGAATTATTATCCAAACAAACATCTGGTTCTAATGAAAATATAAACAACAATAAAAGGTCAACATCAAGAGAAAAACAATCACCAGTTTCATCTAATATGGAAAATTCACAAACTAGCTCGAGGTGAATAGATTTATTTTGGCTTCACTTGTTTTTCATATAGAATTCAATTTCATTGATTTGGATATCATATTTTCTTCGAAAAAAATCTTACGCAAGCATGTAACTAATTTAACGCAGGTCCTTTTTACACCGAGTCGCAAAAAAAATAACGTCGCATTAAGAGCCAGCGTAAACAGGGCCAGGGACGATGAGGTATTGCTAGTATTTATTCTGGTATCAAAAATCGTAACTATTTTAGATTTTAAATCAAGTTTTTTAAAAAAAGGTTTAAACCCAGTCGCTTAAGTATTTGGAACGTATAAAAACATACTTGAATTTTGATTTGATACAAAAGCCAATCCACGTAACTGGATAGACTAGTATAATCCATTTAATGCATTCATTTCGTTTTAGTTGTGTAAAACAAGAATCCAAAAATGAAAATGTTTCACAACCGAATGAATCGTTTAATTTAATGGATAACTCGTTTTCAATACCAACGAAAGAAGACATAGCAGCTAGACGTTTCTCATCAATCAATAAGGGAGGCGTTGGTATACTTCCCTTAATTAATGAAGACTTTACTTTAGATAATGTTATGAGGTAAGTTTTATTCCACAGTGTGAAATACTACCAAATTCCGCCCCACTTTATATTCCCGTATACGGACTTTGTATTGCCTTATAAGGCAATACGCAGTCCGTATACGGGAATATACGGGACCGTATTCGGTAGTATTTCACACTGTGTTCTCCATTCTTTACCACATGTTTTTGTAACGTAAATAAGACGTTGTGGTGACCTAATGATGTCAAATAGACGGAGTTCGCACCATCGTCGGAAAGATAGAAACTTGTACATTGCTTTATTTACTTATTGAATTAAGATTGCATACTAGTGTACTACTTTTTCATACTTGCAGGTCTTTTGAATGATATTAGGGTACGACAATCGTTATCTTAATTTTCATCTTATTTTTACATAGCTCATTTGATCCAAAGACTGATGTGGAAAGTATAAACAGTTTGAAATGTTTTCGATCAAATTTGAGTAGTGGTTCTTCCGGAATAACTCCCTATGCTGCTGTATCACCTCGACGGTTCTCAACAGATAGTGATAGACTGTTTAAAGGTATTGGTATGCTTCCACTAATCAATGAAAAGGGCATATTAAGGTGAGTGTGTATAAGTAACGTCCCATTAAACAAAAACCTGTTCAAAGTTAGTAAAATATCTTTTGATCAAACGATTTTGTATACTTTGAACAGGTTTTTGTTTACTGGGGTAACTCATGTAAAATTCCACAAATTATTATGGTCTAAAACGAATCATTTAAAGTAACGACATAAATCGATTGTAAGTGAAGCTTTTCCATGAACAGAGTCATAAATTCAACAAATAATTAAATAAGAATAATTGTGCTGCTTCTTTCGTCTCTTATACATCCTTGTTCTTTCACATCGATTAATACTACTCTCTATGCCTGACCACAGTTAAATCAAAATCTAGAAAGATCGCTGTCTCATATGACAATGACATATTTAACATATTAAAACACATTTCTATATGTCCTGTGTTTACGTAAAAAGGGAAATAAAACTAAATAACATACTCGAATTGGTTTATCAGCTCATGTTTTTTTCTCTTCTTTTCTTGCAAAGATAAAGTTTGAAATTAAATATTTTCTTGGGTAACGCGACAGTTTGAGACTGGGTAACACGACAATTTGGGAATGAGTAACTGGTCATTTAGGGAAAAACCTAAGATAATTTTAACATTTAATACTGTCGTGTTTTGAATATCTTAGGTCAGGCTGTACAGTATAACAGTGAATACTCGCTCTATAACAAATAGTGAGCTTATTCTGTATAATACGTAACTAGTCAACCTCGTTCCAGGTTGGTAACTACAATCCTACACAAATATAGTGAGCTTTTTGCCAATTTTGTCGAATTTTCAACACCACGAGTAAAAGTTAAGTACCAAAAATGACCAGTGGAAGTCCCTAGAGATTTATCGTATAGATTTATCATAGAGACTTAAATTTTGATATTTTGCACACATTTCTATTGGTCTCACTTATTAATGTGAATGATTGTAGCTATAAATATCATCCGTATGACACAAATTCAGTAATTCATAGAAAACTCGTATTTTCTATATCTTCTCTAATACCTAATTGCCCTCGCCTGCAGCATACACAAAAACTATGGACACAGTGCGTGCTCAGGACAAACCAATGGGGAGAAACCACAGAGATGGGGGCAAAACCACTAAGAATGTGCTTACAAACGCAGCAGTATGTACCATGGTTGTACTTATCTAGGTGCATTAAGGATAGTGTAAAGCAAAGAAATAGCTTTTCGTTTTTTGGCGATTAAAACTTTAATTTTCATCGAAATGTTATGAAATTTAGACACTACATCAACAATATTAGTTAAAATACAACTACGCAGTTAGAATACGAAAAAACCTTATAAATCGCTAAAAAAGTCGATTTCGCAGTTTTGCCTTTGACGAGCTCCAAGTCCCCTCAGTTTAATTTTTTTAACACAATTTTTGTGCTATTGTATCCGGCAGACCTGTATTTAAAAAGTTTGCCTCACTTTTTCAATTTTTTTTTTCATTTTGAAAATATCACTAATTAAGCAAAAAAAATAGTAAAATGCCTAATTTGGTCTGCATTATTGTCGATATTTCAAGATTTAATTCCTAAAACAAAAAAATGAGGCAACTGTTTTTTCGCGAGATGTTACTCTTTCCAAACATACCAAATTTATTTTTTTCCGATAAAGCTGCGGGGACTTGGAGCTCGTCAAAGTTCGAAAATATTTTCAAAAATGAATCCTCTTAAAAACAGTTTTAAAGTTTGTTTTGTTTACTAAAACTAAACAAATTAATTAAATAACAATGCACATTATTCAGAAGATAGTTGAATTTTTTCAATTTTTTTTCGATATTTGAATTATATGTAAAAAAATGGTCTAAATGGTTAAATAAAAAAAAAGTAAAAATTTGTGATTTCTTTGCTTTACACTATCCTTAAGACAAGACAGCTTTTTGTATTGCCTGTCAGGGGTTAGCCAAGGAATCCCGTCTTCGCTTCTTTTATTCAACGTCCTTTTTCTCGTTTTAATGGATATTGATTGGATATTTTTGAGTATACCCAGTGGGCAAATACCTGTTCAAAGGACTTTGAGCAGGTATTTGCCCACTGGGTAGATTCACACCTCAAAAAAATACTTCTTCATCAAGCATATTTTCTACTTATTTCAACTCTACCTTTTGAACTCTACCTTTTGAACCTTTTACTTGGGAGGGTCTGTGGGTTAATACTTATATATCCACGCTTGGTATGCTATTTTCTTGTATTACGCTCAATTTGATTTTTAATATCTAAATGGCGACGTTATGACGTCATATATTAAATAAAGATTATGAAAATTTACTAATTTTTATTATTTCTAACAGGTCGTTGACAGCAGTGCAAGATACTGAAGCCAAACAAAAAGTTCAACAACGTTTATTTTCATCGTTGAGTGGTGAAAGTTCATCTGGCCATTTTGAATCAGATAGTGATAGACACGGTGGTTCTTCTAGCGACTTTTCATCGCTTTTATTTATTGAAAACAAGCCAACTTCTCCAATCAACAAATCAACAAAGCGTTTATCGATTGATAGTGATCATCATAGTGGTTATGGAAGTGGATCATCTTCAAATATGTATAATGGAAGCTCGTATACCTCAACACCTGCAACACACCACTCACATTATAATGATACACTTCTTAAAGGACTTGGTGTATTTCCTTTACGACAAGCTATTTCTGCAAAACATGATGCACATCAATTGGATTCAGATTCAAAGGGAAAGAGAGATAGTGCAGCAAACGCTTTACACGTTTTAAAATCATTTATTAAAAAAGCTGACAAAATAAACAGTCCACTTGACGATAGAGGAAGAAGTGGTGATGTTTTTAATTCACTCGATGACCCAACTTTGTCTCATTTAAGTGAAGATACTAAAGATTTTAATGATGCTTTGACAATCACGGTTACATCAGACGATAATGAAACAGAAAATAATGCTGATTCAGTAGAATTATTCAATACTGGAAGTGCTTTGAAAAATACAAGTATAATTAATGACAGCCTGTTGTTCTCTAACGAGGTTAATGCTCATTCAATGCAATTAAACGACCGAATTCCTTTTACGGACACTGGTAATCGATACTTGTCTTCAACACCCGGTGTTCCTGATACAATGGAAAATATTGTTCCACTAATTGCAAGCAATTTACATAGACCTGTCACGTTAGATTTTTCTGATGCTAGCTTTAATGATTTGGGTCTGTTTCCAAATGCTACATCAAATGCTAATCAAAGTTAAATTATAAATTTTTCAGTTAGTTCACAATACGTGTGACCTGGAGCCTTCATATGCCACGTGTCTTTATTGCTCGGATTCTTTGTATCTACTAGAAATGTAGAAACGCGGAAATAGGCATTAAAAATTCTCCTAACTCTGACTGAGCGATCTTACCAAAGAATTAATAAAATACTTAAATTCTATAAAAACATTTTTTGAAAACACTTAAATTTGATGTCTGACAATCACCCATGAATAGAAAGATGAAGATTTTTAAATATTTATATCTGTAACCAACTTTAATGTTCAGAACCCTAAAATATGAAAATATATAAGATTGAATTGCTATAAAGTTCCCAGTGGGCAAAAACATGTTCAAAGTCCGTAAAATTACCTTAAAACAACGTTTGGTCAGTTTATTTTACGGACTATGAACAGGATTTTGCACACTGGGCTAAACGTCAATCCATAGATGCAATCAGGCTCACGTTTATTTTCTTCTTCGATGAACATTGATATTGTGTGTCGGACCAGCAATTTCCATTTATCAATTGATTACCGTATTGCATAGCCTTGTATTAAGTGAACCATGTGGATAAAAACCTGCTCAAAGTCCGCAAAATAACCTTAGAACAACGCTTGACCAAACGTTGTTCTAACCCAGTGGGCAAACACCTGTTCAAAGTCATAGAAAGGTACGTTGAGCAACGTTCATTCGAACGTTGATCTAACGTCATTTTGCTGACTTTGAGCAGGTATTTGCCCACTGGGAAGGTTATTTTGCGAACTTTGAACAGGGTGTTGCCAACTGGGAAGATATATGTAAATACTTATTATTTTGAATATTTTGAATAAAAAAATTGGGCTTTAGGAATTCTTATGAATTTTAATTTTCTTGTTAAAGTTTGTGTTGAATCCGCCAGGAATGTTAGAATAATCACCGCGTGAAATACTACCGAATACGCTACCGTATATTCCTAGACATAGTATCTTCTCTCAAGTGATAGTGCTCAATTTGTATAAAGATCCAGTTCAAATATAAAGATGTAGAGAAAACTACGAAAGTGTGAAACTTTAAGTACTAAAAACAAACGTAGTTTTCTCTACATCTACATTTATATTTGTCCCCTATATTCCCATATACGGACTGCGTATTGCCTTATAAGGCAATACACAGTCCGTATACGGGAATATACGAGAACGTATTCGGTAGAATTTCACGCTGTGATATACACTGCAAGGCTTGAGATAACAGTAAATACTTAAATTAGAGGAGGATATTTTTGGTATTGGTTGAATCAGCTGTAATTTTTTGTTTAGCTTTGGACTTAAAATACGAAGCGTCTCATGTTTTTGTTTAGTAGCAATTATCCTATTTTTAAAATTGTCTCCTGATTTGCTTCGAGCCTCATATTTTCGATTCCGTCACTATGTTGGTGTTTGTAAAACATTAGAACCTCAAATCTTGTGACTTTTATTCTATCCATACTTTAAAAAATAATGATTCTTTCAAACTAAAATATACCTCTAGTTTCAAAAGACTTATTGGATGTACCTCCATGCTGAAATCCAAACAACGAAATATTCAATTGAGTGAGTAGAAAGCTGTTGCTCAAACCAAAGAATTGCCCAAACCATATTAGAGAGAAAGGTAGTTTTTCTTGCAATAGAAGTATATCAGATCGTAGATGCAAATTTACCAAACTAGTTAACAACTATAGACTAATTTCTCTTTTACCAATTTTCACAGTGTGAAATACTGCCGAATACGGTCCCGCCCGTATCTTTCCGTATATATTGATTTTTTTAGAACCGACAACACATTCGAGTCCCTGAAAAATGAGTCTTTTTTTAAAGATGAGAGTACAAGAGGAGCAACATACTTTCATTCCAGATCCTTAGCATCTTAGCAGAGATCTCGTCTCGACCGTGAGCTTTAATTATTATCATTATTTATTTATTTAGATTTATTTATTGTT
>JAUELI010128368.1:0-14068 GCA_031471325.1 Catablema vesicarium
GGGCAGGGTCAGAAGACCTGACCCTCTTTTATCCTAGATTAGTGTCTGGCTGTACACATTTCCAACTACTTTCCCTCCCTCTATCGCATGCGCATGTACTTTATGGATGGTCCCCTCCTCTACATTTGGTATTTTCAGTTGTATAAAATTACTTACTTTCTTGATATGGGGCTTTAGGTGTTGTTTCAGTAATTGGTACAAATGTTGGTTGAGCATTGTAATCAACTGTTGTAGAAGGTGGAAGTGTTGATGTTGTTTGGTAATACTGTGCATCATTTGCTATTTTATTTGCAGGTTGATTTTGAGGTGCTATATTATTGGTTATCTCTTCTTCTTCCTCTTCTCCTTCTTCTTCATCTTCTCCACTAGTTCCAACTTCTTCATCGGCTGCATTGTCCTTGTTTGAATCAAGACTTTGTTTTTGACTATCTGCAGTTAATGGAGCGAACGTTGTTGTTGTTGTTGTTGTTGTAGTAGTTGTAGTTGTTTTTGTACGAACTGGTTGGTCCTGATCGGTATCTTCATCTTCCTCGTCTTCACTTTCATTTTCATTATCAACTTTTACATCAGCATTAAGGTTTGGAAGTGTGGTTGTTGTATCTTTTGGTGAAGTAACAGGTCTTCTGGTTGTTTGTACAAGATATGGATTAAATAATGTTGATGGAGGTGCAGTCCCTGGTGATGTTGTTGTTGTTTGTGTTATGATATTTTGAGGGGGTTCAGAGGTTGTGGTTTCTTCTGGTATGATACTTGATGCTGTTGTTACTTGTGATTCGATGGTAGCTGTTTTCATTGTAGGAGTTGCTACAGATGTTCTCATTTGTTCAGTTACTATAATAATTGAATAGGTTAATTTCGTAATTTTATAAAGTAATTTCAAGGACACTTTTTTTACTTCGCCACGTTGGAAATAAACAACTCTCCGTTTGTACATCCTTGGTTTGTAATATGATTTTCACCTATTCCTTTATCATATTCCAAAATAAACTGAGACTATACTAAATAAGAGATAGGATGCTTGAAAAATTCAAATAGATACTGCTCAACCGCTAAATGCTTAAAATTATTCTTTACTTAAAAGTAATATACAAGAGATACTTTCTTTTCTAGCTTTTGAAAACAAGAACTTAAAAATGCTTGCTTTTTAGATTTGAAAAGTACTTCAGAAGTCTAACGTCTAAATTACTGGTTCACATACCTGGTTTTTTTCCACTGTTTCCTTTGCTTGTGTTTTTTTCTTGTTTTGAAGTTTCGTCTGGCAAATATGGGTTAAATGTTGGTGTAGGTGGTGTAGGTTTAACCTTAGAATCATTTGAATCACCATTTGTTTCAATATCATTTGGTTTTGCTTTCGATAGCTTATCTTGAATTGGTGCTTCATTTGTTCTAATATCTATTGGTTCAGTTGTAACTTTAAAGTTACTTTCTTCTAGATTTTCAACTGGTACTGGTTCTTTGTATTGATTTGTTGATGTTGATGTAGCAGTTTTATTGTCATTCGAACCTTGAGTTGTATAAACTTTGGTACTATTTTTGCTCGACGTTTGTTGACTTTGTTGCTTTCCTGTTGGATAGTTTGTTATGTTTGCATTACCCTGATTACTTTGATACTGATGGGTTAAAGCTGGAGTAGTAGTGAGATTCGTTGGTGGTGTAGTTTTAGTTTTTTGCTCTGTTGCAACAGGATAGTTATTACTTGCTTGTTTTTCTGTTGGATTTCCAGGTTGATTTCCTTGGTAATATTGAGGGCTTGCTGGTGTTGTTGTTAGAGGTATTGATTGAGTTGTTGTAACATTTGCTGTTGTTGTTGTTGTTAGAGGTATTGATTGAGTTGTTGTAGCATTTGATGGTGTTTTTGTTGATACATTTACAGATCCAGTACTAGTTGCAAGATTAGCATATCCATTTGTTTGTGGTTGTGTGAATGGCTGACCAGCATCTCCTCGCGTCTCGTTGTTTTTATTTAGATTTGAACTATATTTTTCTGTTGGCATTGGTGTCGTAGTTTGTGGTTGTGTAAATGGCTGTCCTTGTATCTCAACTGTTTTATTTACATCTGCATTATATTTTTCAGTTGGTTTTCCTGGCGTAACTTGAGATTGGGATTGAGACTGTGCTTGTAATACATCCGGTTTATTGGTGTCTGGACTATAGCTTTTGGTTGGTTTTGGAGTTGTCTTTTGAGGTGTGCTATCTTGTGGAGATAATTTTGGATTAGTTTGTGGCACAGTTGCAGGATTTGGTGGATTAGTTTTTACCTTTGGTGCATTTTGTATAGTTGTCTCGATGGTTTCAATAGCCCATACCGGAATCTTTTTTGGTTCAGGCCCAGGCATATTTTTAGCTGTATCCAAGGAAACAATATCATTTGTTGGTACTTGTGATTGAACTGGGGGTGGTTGTTGACCAGGTGGTAGGTTAACAATATCTAATTGTGATAATGGACATGGAAAACCAGGGCTTGGTACACATGGCAATGAAGTTTGCAAAGTCTGTGTTGGAACACATGGATTGGTTGGTGTTGGAACACATGTGCTCACTGGAACTAATGGTATTACAGGCTGAGCTACTACAACAGGTTTCATATCGCCAGGAGGGGGTGGTGTGAATATTTCTTTTATCATCGGCATGGACATTGTTTCAGGTGTAGCACTTGGTTTAATCGTAACTAATGAAGTATTGGCAGATGGATAAACTGATGTTTTAGGAATTTGTGTGGTACCATGAGGTGAACATGGCCAGTTAATTGGCAAGCACAAAATTTTGTAACTTTTTTTTGTATATTTGATTGTTTTCGGAGGTGTCGGAGGATATGTTGGTACCGGCGGTAGGTGAATTTTTTGTGGAGATGGTGGTGGCGGCTGTGCTGGTGGTGGCGGAGGTGGCGATGGGGGTGGATGAGGAGGAGGTGGAGGAGGAGATGTGGTCTTCATTTTTGGCGTTGTTGATTGAGACAGTGGAGGTGGTGGTGGAGGAGAAGGTGTTGTTTGTGGTGGTGGAGAAGGTGTTGTTTGTGGTGGCATAGGGGGTGGTGGAGGTGGTGGTGGAGGGGGTTGCGGTGGTGGAGATTTTGGCTTTTGTTTTCCTGCATTAACGCTTTCTTGGGATTGAGACTGGGTAGTCGATGGTAAGTAACTGCCTCCTTTTGATTGGTTCTGTTTTGATTGTGCAGGTTTTGTAGTATTGTATTTCTTTGGATATGCAGTTGGTTTATCACTACTATCACTATCTGTATATTTTACTTGTGGTTTTGACGTTGTAATAGCTTGATAAGTTTGTTTTGGCTTAGGTGTTACCTTTACTTCTGTTACTTTGTGAGTTTTTAACTTTTCTTTCTTACCTTTTGTTGTAGTTGCTTTTCCACTTTTACTAGTTACTTTTAGCATTGTAGTTTTTCCTCCTTTAGGTGTTACTTTTTTAGGAGTATATTTTTTCCCACCTTTTCCTGTTACTCGTTTAGGTGTTGTATGTTTCGGTTTATCAGTGGTCTTTGGCGATGGTTTCTTTGATTCGTTGTCTTTATCATTATTTGCTTCATGTTTTGTTTCTTCAACGTGCTCGTTATCCTTATTTTTCGACCCACCTTCTTTTGATTTATGTTTTGTTTCCTTTTCTGTTTTATTGTAATTATCCCCATTTTGAGCTTTAGTTTTTTCAGCGTTATTTGTCCATACAGGTTTATGATTAATTTTTTGTTGAGAAGTAGATTGTTGTTTTGTTGATGACGGGTGAGTAATGTTTGGTTGTGTTGCATTGGCAGCAGGCCGAAGATTTGGTTGTTGTTTTGGTGGATATTGTACAGAAGCAGATTGTGGTCTCTTAGATGCTTTGCCAGATTGTGCTGACGTCGCTTGATAAGGCTGCTGACTATATGGTTGTTTGTGACCTTTTGTTGCACCTGATTGAGAATATGTAGTGCACTGACCATTGCTCCCATAGTGTATACATTTTGCTCCATTGTTTGAACTTGTTGGGTTTCTATCGTGTTGTGGTGACGGTTGCTTATGCTTTTTTGTTGACTTTGGGCTTTGCGTTGTTTGTGGTTGCTTATGTTTTTTGGTTGACTTTGGACTTTGTGTTGTTTGTGTCTGCTTTTTTTTTCCTTTTCCATGGCGTGTAGTTTTTGAGTTTGTTTTTCCTTTCGGTCTAGGTGTAGTTATATGATGAGATTGTCCCCAAACAACTTTTACAGGTTTATGAATGCCATCAGATTTTTCTGTGAATGGTATGGATTGACCTGAAACCTCTTTCCATGGGGGTGTCTTTTCATCTGGACCAGTGTTCCAGAGAACATTGCTTTTTGTTGTTGGATGGGGCAAAGTAGTTTTTTCTTTGCCTTGTTTGCTGGTTGCTTTTGTTCTATGTTTTGGTGTTGTTTTCGAATTTAGTTGCTTTTCTCTAAGTTTCTGAAGAAGTTTTCCTAAATTCGCTTCACCATTTGATGACTGCTGATGTTCTGCAGCCCATACCCTGTCTGACATATTTCTCAAAACACCAGTAGGTTGATGCTGATCTAATTTATCATTCCAGGTAATCTTTGTTACACTTGATCCCTCTGGCATTTCTACAACTTGTTCACAGCAACTTAAGTCTATATCTTCATTTTCTTTTCCACAACAGTTAAAATCCCAATTATCTTCAATACGACTACGTAAACAACAGCTTACATTTTTAACCATGGCTGTTCGTTCGGAGACTTTAATGAAATTAACAGCGTGCAGTTTTCTATCTCGGGTTACATGTTCGAAAGCACTATCAGTTGGCTTAGCTTTATGAAATGAGTCAATTGGATGATTAATTTTGACTGCTTCACTTGGATGGTTACCAAATACAGTTTCAACTTCACGTTTGTCATTCCTTGATGGTACTTTTCGTAGTTGTTTTTTAGTAGTTGCAATTTGATGTTTATTTTGGAGCATGATCTCTTCATCATCATTATCCTCATCACTCATATGAGGTCTGTGAAAATATTTGGTTTCATTTTCTTTCTCACCGGATGTAACATCGTCGTCATCAGAATCTTCAGTAATAACATCTTTTAATGCTGGTATCTTATTTCGTTTGTTATTCTTATGTTTCCACGGTTTGACACTATCTAATACCATTTTCTTTGGATAGAAGTTTTTATTATGAAGATGAAAATTCGATTTCTTTTGTACTTTTCCCTCTGTTTCGTTCAATTTTCCAAGTGTTTGATTGACGTAACTTATTTCCATAATACCTAGATTCGAAAATGTTTCTTTCTTTGATGGCATTTCCTGAGACTCTTTTGAAGGTAGCCTTTCTTTTACCTTTGTTTCCTCTCCTTCTATATCAAATTGGTGTATGGTGGAACGATTTATTAGTTCATCTTTAGCTGAACCACTTGCATAATCATCACCTTCAGAATCTTCACTTGTAAAGTCAAGATCCTTTTCATTATCATTATAGTTTATTGGGGATTCTACTTCTTCATTTGCTGGCTTCTCGTTTGCCTCTTCGTTCAAATCACTGACTGATGCAAATTTTCTTTTTCTTGTCATGATCATTTTAATTCTTTTTCTTCTTGATTTTGGCTTGCCAACAGTACCCAAATCCTTGGATTTGACTTTCTTGTTTTTCTTTTCTTTTGTTAATTTCTTCTGATCTATTGTAATCATGTCAGTGGTGGAACCATCTTCTGCATCATTATCGTCAGTTGCATTATCACTATAAAAAGCACGTTTTTGTCTCCTTTCTTTACTGATTAGTTGATTTCTTTCATCACCAAGCATTCCAACATCATCCTTTTTAGAATTTTTAGCAACCGTATGTTTCTTTTTGTGTTTCTTAGATACGGTACCATTTTCGGCTGTCAATTTGTGGTATTCTGTTGCAATCCATGTCTTATCTTTCGAATTGTATATAGGTACCATACTTTGAAGATGGTGAGGTTTTATATTGCTTTCTTGAACATCGAATTGAGTCGAACTTGGTTTATGACTTTTATTCTTTTTACTTCCCTTATGATGAACATTTTTTGTTGAGTCATCTTCGTTGACCAGCCTTTCTCTGAAAGTATTTGAGCTAGCTTTTTGAGCATAATTGTTAGTCGTATTTCTAGTACTTGCAGTCTGGTTATTTGTCATTTCAATCGCCTTGTGATGTTCAATGGCCATCCAAGTACCTGCTTCAGAATCATACATTGGAACCATTGGTATCTTCTTCTCGTTTGGGTGATTCACAGGTGTTTGTGCTTTCTTAACGCTTTGTTCATGTTCGACAATTCCTACAGGTTGTGGATTTACGTATTTACGTGTTGTATTTCTTGTATTCCTACTTTGATTTTTTAACATTTCATCTGCCTTGTGATTTTCCATTGCCACCCAGGTATTTGTTTCAGAGTTATAAATTGGGACCATTGCAACCTTTTTTTCATTTAAATTATGTCTAATATGTGTGTTAGTTTTCTTTTTCTTTTGCTTATTTCCACTGAAACTTTGTTGCTTAAAGTTTATGTATTTTTGTGTTGTGTTTTTTGTGCTATCACTTTGATTCTTCAGAAATTCTTGTGCTTTATGATGTTCCATGGCTACCCAGGTTCCCATTTCTGCGTTATACAAAGGTACCATTGGTAAATTGCTTGGTTTGCTACCTGCAGTTATCGCTTTCTTAGTGTTATTTCTATCGGTAGTAAGAGGATTTGACGATGTAACTGCTTCCCAATTGCCACCTGCAGGATTATAAACCAACTTCATTACATCGTTTGATGGAATCCTTTTCGGCTTTTTATCTTTTTTGGTAACATTACTTTCGAACGTTTTCTCTAGTCTCAATTTTTTTCCCTCTTTGGCAGTCCATGTGCCTTCTTTAGGATCATACAGTAAAGTCATACCAACTTTCGAATTTCTTTTAGCAGCATTTGCTGATGCATCTTCTGCAACTTTTTGTTTGTAGTTATGATCCTTTGTCTTAAAGTTCATACTAGAAGAACTAGGTTTTTTAGGTTTCTTTCTTTCTTTTGGCTGGTTGGGATTTGCAGGGTATGGTTGTTGCTCTTCCTCAGATGGAACTGGTTGATTTGGTGGTTTTGGTTCTTTAGAAGGTTTAGGGGGTTTAGTTTGAGGTTTTTGTGGTTGCATTGGGTTCGGTTGTTGTGGAGGCAGTTGTTGTTGTGGCTGTTGTTGTGAAGAGCTAGAACTTTTTTCTTTCTTCTTTTTCTTGTCTTTCTTCTTGTCTTTCTTTTTTGGTTTTATTGGTTTTAGAACACAACCAGAACCACTTCCAGAACCAGATCCGCTACCACTTCCTGATCCACTTCCTGACCCACTCCCGCTACTGCAATCCCAATGGAATTGTTTCCATACGACCTGTCCTTCTTTGTCATCCTCTCCTTGAGCATCAGCATCTTCACTCAACATAGCATGATTCATGTTAACCTTTTCATTTTTGGTGCCAACGAAAGCTCGAATACCAACTGAACCAGTAATCTCGTAAGGATCATCTGTATTTGGAGCAAGAAATTGATGTGTTAACTGGTACAGATAACGTTCACGCAATGATGGTGTTTTAGCAACTTGGTTTACAATAGTTTCCATAACGGGTGACGATGAATTTTCAGTACCATTCACTGTTTTTGGTAAAACTATATAACTTGGTCCTTCTGATTCTCCAGAGCCACTACCAACACTTTTCTTTGTAGTCTTTTTTCCTGATTTATCAGCATTACTTATCAGTTTATTCAGCTCCGTTGCAAGTTTTGTGTCCAGAGATTTATCCGATTTTTCCTTCTTATGATGTTCTTTCTTATTTACACTACGTGAATGAGACTTTTTATCCACCTTTTTCGTTTTTTCTTCCTTTGTTTTCTCAATATTTGTTTCCTCGTTGTTTCCAGTCATCTCACTTTCGGTATGCTCTTCTTGATTTTTATCAATCTTTTCTCCAGGAGTCGTCTCATTCTTTTTAATTTCGTAATGAAATGACGCACTACCTTCGTTTTCGGCATTCTGTGGAACATTTTCAAATATAAGGTTTTTCGGGTCTACTTCTTCGATATCTACAACTTGTCGTTTACGTTTCCTATAAATGTCTTCTACCAATATCTTATCCTCGTCTTCATCAAACGCAACGCCAGGATCATCGATTTTGTAAATCTAAATAAATATTTGTCAACAATCAAGTGATCTGTACATTTTTTCTCCATCGTATTTTAATGTGTGATCCCCTGGTTTTCTAAAACCCTTCTGTAGAAATAACGCAATTTGTTATCGTTCAGGGTGGATTGTTTTTTTGAGAAATCTAAATTAGTTTTTATTCCACTTTTATTCACCCTTAATTTTACTAACTAAGATATTATCTACCTTACTACCCAAGCGGGCAAAAACCTGTTCAAAGTCCGCAAAATAACCTTGGAACAACGTTTGATCAAACGTTGTTCTAAGGTTATTTTGCGGACTATGAACAGGTTTTTGCCCACTGGGTAACTACTCAGTAAACGAAAACATGTTCAAAGTTCGCAAAGTAACCTTAGTAGAAAAAGGATTTATTCGAAAACGATCCATCTTAGATAAAAATGCTAGCATAAAAGTCACCTAAAAAAAACACAATACTTATTTCAAAAATTGTTTCAGTCATTTAAGTTTTTTAGATTGTCAACACTTGAAATGTAAATAGACTTTTAGATATTATGCATTATAATATGTTTGTGATGTACAAAGATGGATATATTAGCGAATAAGTTCTGGGGAGGAGTAATTTCTCCTCCATATTTGATATTTGAAATTATATCCGGCCTTAGCCCTATTTATCATGGGCTTTTGAGGTTATTTTGTATGGAGAAGGGTCAATTTATGCTATAAGCATGAAACTTCGCACTCATAATATTTAGTCTTAATTGTCTTTAGAATTTTGAATTTGTTACAATGGGTACTAAATTTCCGCTGACGTCAGCCTTTTAAGACAGCTAGTATTTTAAATTAAAAACGCTGTTTTTGTACTTTTTTGTTTTTGTAGCAAAAAATAAGAAGGTCATAGAGTTGTGATGTATTTTGGGTGCATTTTGTGAAAACAAAAATTATTCCAAAAAAAATTGATTTTGGTGCAAATTTTCGGATTTTTTGTAATTTCTGAAGAAAAAGATTTTCAGGGGGTCGTCTTGACAGAAAAGGCTATAAAATGATATCGAATTGTCAAAAATAGCTCAAAATCTCAGAAAAGCGATCTAATAGATACAAACAAAAAGTCACAAAAGGACAAGTTATCTTTTGAATTATACAAGTTACTTATCTTTCTTCCCTCCGCAAGTATGGCATATAGAAGTATAAGTAAGTTCCTAATTCACTGTGGAAAGTGTCTTTTTATCACAAATAACTTAAAATTATGTAGGGAAACCACGCTTTATCGGTGCTTTAATTTGATTTGATTCATACCTTATTTTTTTTGAGGACATTACCAGTAATATCACCATATCCATCCGGGTATTCTTTGTCTGGTCTTGGAATTTCATCTTTTCTTTGTACTAAATCACCTGCATCAACTTGTTGGTCTTCTTTTTCAACATTTTCAAATATTCTTGCAATATTTCCAAGAATTTCTGAAGGCGTGGAAGACGTTTCTTTTTCCATTTTAAAATCATTATCATCCTCTCCTGCAAATGCTTGAAGATTTGTTTCATCAAACTCCGGAAACGATTCTTTATCATTATCGTAACCAACAAAGTCACGTTTTTCAAAATTACGGTCTTCTGATGTAGCTGGGAGAGAATCTGAACTCTGTGGTTGAGATACTGATTGTGCGAATTCTTTAATTTTTGTATCCAGATTTTCTTCATTTTTATCTTTGGATACTGCTGAATGTTTTTCATTATCTTTTTCTTTTTTATGCTTACCAAATTTTCGTTTCTGATCTTCTTCAACTCTTCTTTCATCTTCGAAAACCTTTTCTTCGTCTTTATTCATTGCTTTTTCATCTTCGCTTAACTGATTCATAGCACCATTTTCGAATAACGAATCTTCTTTTAATGCTTTTAATTCATTTTTGCGTTCTTCTAAAGCCTTGGTATTCATGCTTGCCATGGATGGATCAGTAATTCCCTGTTGTGCATTGTATAAAGAAATTGCATCATTGTAGAGTTCATCTTTTTTGTAAACGTTTGCGTTTGTATAATCAGGGTTAAGGCCTTGGTCACCTTTTCTATGATTAATTAATGTTTTCGGTTGAGTGTTTGTTAGAGGTAATTCTATATTAAGTAAGCTGCCACTTTTCCTGTGATTTGAATGGATTATTTCCTTCTTCGTTTGATGAATTTTTCCCATGTCTCCTTTCCGTTTATTGTCTGATCTGACATCACTTCTGCTTTTTGATTCATCGTAGGTGCGTTTAGCACAACCTACAAAATAATCAGAAATGTAAACGAAATGTAATTTTGGCTAATAAATGAACAGATTGAGCTCTTCTATACTTCTGTGAAGAAAGAAATAACAAAATGTCAACAGCAAACAAATATCAAGCAAAATAAATTATGCAAGCTAATTTTCCACATATCCACACACCTTGCATATCATTGTTTCAAACATTGTTTGACATTATAAATTTTCTTGTAGATGTGTATTTTACAGAATATTCAATAACTTCAGGACCCTCTTCACCTGACAGTGAAAATCATGGAAGTAAATTTCATTTTCAGCTAAAACCAACTATACCATTAGAAAGCTCTTGAAAAACTATATAAAAGACATTTGAGCGAGATATTACTCTGTCCAAAAATACCAAATTCATTTTTTTCCGATAAAACTGAGGGGACTTGGAGCTCGTCGAAGTTCAAAAATATTTTCAAAAATGAACTTTCTAAAAAACCGTTTTAAAGTTTGGTTTGTTTAGTAAAACTAAACAATCAATTAATTAGCAACGCACATTATTCAAAAAATAATTGAAATGTTGTAATTTTTTTTTGATATTTGAATTCTATGTAAAAAAATGGTCTAAATGGTTGAATAAAAAAAAAGTAAAAATTTGTGATTTCTTTGCTTTATACTATCCTTAAATATAATGTCAAAGTAGGCAAAATTTTCATTTTTAAGCATTTTTACCTGAATTATGTCGAAAACACAAAGTTTGATCTTATAAAAAGTTAGATGCCGTACTATCGGTCTGAGACTGAAATTTGATTAAAAAATAAGCAAATGCTAAGCAACTATCCAGCCTAAAATTTGTAGAGTGGTGTCTGTACAATTTACTTGAGCAACCACTTCAAAAATAGAACCATAATAGGACTCGTAAATATTGGAGCTTTGAAATTTAAAAATACGGTCAAGAGTTTCTTTATCTATGTGTTTTCTTATCGAAAAGACCTACTGTGAACTATAGAAATCAACATATAAGCTTATTGAAACTAAGCAACAATTAAGCAACTTTGAATGTGAGATTATCAAATCACCTTAGCAACTCCAGGCTGAACGCAAAAATCAAGCCAGGTTTAATTTTTTGACTAAGCTCTTTTCGTTCTTGGAATGTGTTGAAATTTCCTTGAAACACGCTCAAATTTTGTACATCATTTATAATTTGTAAATCTTGTAAACATTATAGAAAGTTGGCCCATTTTGTACGTTTTTCAACATCAAAATAGCTTTGTTTTAGGGGGGAAACATGAGGTTTTTTTCAAAAGGTTTTAAAGAATGTAGAAGTTGATGCAAAAAAAACAAGGAGCAACAACAATAACGGTCTCGAAAATTGGTTTGAATAATTTTTAACAACTTCAAGCAAACTTCGTGAAACCGGCGTAATTTTGACGTTGTAAAACGACATTTGTCAGTTAATGAAATATTTTATACTGGGACCCTGTGAACAAACCCTGTTCAAAGTCCGCAAAATAACTTTTGGTCAAACGTTGTTATAAGGTTTTTTTCGCGGACTTTGAACAGGGTTTTCATACTGAGATATGTGTATATATGTATTATAATAATTAGGTTTCTAATACGACTCCAAAGTACCAGAAAAAATGAATCTAGCGGCAGCGTTTTGTTCATATTCTTATAAAAAAAGTTGTAACTTAACACTTCGTTACCACTAATATAATATATAATATTTCTTTGTGAAATTCCACTGAATGTTTAAAACCTTCAGGTATCGAATGACCCCCTGTATCGTCTATTAGTATTGATTATACACTTGAATATCGGGAAATTCAGGGGGTCAATAATAAATTGTTAATATTTATAAGGTCTTATTTCGAGTTTATTTATGTTGTATACTATATATATTAACTCTGCATCGTTGTTGTAGTGGATTAGCCCCTAGCCTAGTTACTAACCCATTCAAAATATCAATAACCAAGCGTGAAATAAGATTTTTTAAAAGAAGCAAGAGACGGGAATCCAGTCTAATTAGCCCTGGAATTAGCTCACAATGTGGTGAAATCTTGTGGTAACCAGAGTGAACAAAAGTCGAATAAAAACAATGACATAAATGATGTTTGAAGAATTTAGGGGGTGTTACTTCACTAAGGAAAGATTACAAGACTTTTCTTATACATTTTTAGATAATATGAAAACAATTCAGTTTTCCTTCTAAATTAAACTTGCTTGTAAAACAAAATTTATTTTGACGACTTTCCAATCAAGTTTTCGACATAATATCTTTGTGGTGTGTCTATCGGACTTTAGTATACATGCGGCTTCTAATAGAACAAACTGATAACGATATGCCTTGATAAACTAAGCTAATCATTTCAATGTTCGAGCGTAATAAGTGATTTCAGTGTATCGAACTTACCGTATTCAAAAAAATTGATTATTAATAATAAAGCTATCAAGCTCCAGGGTATTACTTTTTGCATACTAAACAATAAACTTTATATTTTTGAAAGCTGCTATATAATGGACTCATTGAAAATGAAATATACAACATCTGCTTCCATCCATAAGAACAAATAAAATCCACTAAATAATAAGAATATTTTCGAACGTAAATTCTAATTGTTTTCTTTTTTTATTGCTAATTATTTAATTTAATCAATTATCGAAAATTCATTTATTTTTACTTTAATCTTTTCATTTCGGCTAGAAAACTTCATGAATAATTAATGAAGGCGATTTTAATGCCGCAAGGATATATTTTTTAGATTCTTTACAAATTTTGTTACGCTCTGTTAGCAGAGGTTAGTAGATCAGAACAATAAGATCAACTCTTTCCTATGATTCTGTATGATTTTATTCTCTTAATTCTTTATTAATAATGATATTGTCTATTATACGATACGATCAAGACGGCGAACAAAACGAGAAACCCAAAACTTGATCCCTTCTTTACCTTGGCTGTTTATAGACACTACACTGGCCGGCTCTGTCCGTTTTGAAATCGACAATTTGAAATCATTTTCGAAATAATAAAAGAGATCCCTGAATTGAAAAGGAAAAAATATTTTTTGAACTCAAATCATGTTGAGTATAATTATAGCTGCCTGCAAATACTAATCAGCTGTTTTAAAACGTTTGCATAAACCTTCCTCGACGGTAGAAAAGAACGACGTAATTTTGACGTCCAAAGGACTTTTTGTTAGAGGAAAATCACTTTAAAGACAGCATAAAGAATTGTTGTTACGTATTTTGCATAATCATATATTTTCAAAAATTGATATTTCTTGTCTTTAAAAAAGACTTTGAAATTTTCATTTTGGTTTGGAAATTATCAAGTTGGTCAGTTTGAGTAGCCGGTTCCCACTGATCTTTCTATTAAACACTTTAGGGTACTTATATGGATTTTAACTTCTTTTTTAGGAGATGTTATCTGTAAAATGAAAAAGTTGTTGGATTCATTTTTGTGGATGGCAAACTTATAAAATTTTCGCATGGACTAAATTTCACGAAGACGTTATATTTCAACTTTTTACAATAGTATTATCGTTAATATCGAGCTCATATTCTGATTCTTTCCAAATTATGTTTCAAATTTTTGTTAATATACACACCGAAAGTTTTGCAGTATTATGTAATACCTTTCTTGGTCTTCTATGACAGTCCAATAACGCAGTAAACCCAGTAGTAGTAGTAGTAGTAGTAGTAGTAGTAGTAGTAAACTTTATTTAACGTTGGAGTAAGTTACAATAGTCTGT
>JAUELI010128478.1:0-14061 GCA_031471325.1 Catablema vesicarium
TTATTTTTTGTTTCTTTAGTTTTTAATAGTTAGCTAGCTGGCTAATCTATTCGTGAATAAAAAAATATATTATAATATAATAGGTAATATTAAAATGAGCCGATGTTTTTGCCTAGTATCTCACATAAAATCTTAATATGTTCAAAGGTAGGAATATAAGTTTAATTAAAACATTTATGATGTTATGAAAGAATACTTTGTTTGTTAACATTTATTTTTCTCAGCATTTCATTCTCACATTTTTCTTCACAGAGACATTATTATACGCACCAAATTATATAAAATAACAACCTTTTTGAAATACATTTAAAATAAACCTTAAGCCCGGTTTTCACTAAATACTTTTTTTATCCAACAGCTGCATCGAAAAATTTATTAATTTTCAATGGTTAGCCTGATCTGTTAAAGTTAGATATGCAACAACTACAGAAATATCGTTGGATACGTGGTGTATCATTGAGAGAGAAATAATTTTGTTCCCTCTAAAAATTAAAGGTACGTGCCTTTTCAAGTGAACCTACATATGCTATGCAAATTATGTCTGATCGTGTATTACATTAGTACAAACAGGGATAAACAAGAACAATGTTAGATATGCGCGACTTTTCAAACACATGTATAATTGTTCACGCATAAGTGCGTCTTGTTTCTTCTTACTTAATTATAGCTAATTACGCATACACATTAACAAATGGTGTGATTTTCATGCCGCTTCGGCTTCTTGTTTTCAATGGTTAGAGGGTTTTGATCGTAACAAGGTTAAACATGCGACTCTTTGGACACATTGTCCAGATTCTTTCTTTTGATTATACGTAACGAATTAACAACTAGTAAAATTTATCGTGTATAATTTTGAAGAAACGAATCATAAGGTGACAACTTTTAAGTATGAGCATTTGTGTTTTAGCGAATTATTCAATTTTTTTTTTTAGCTAACGTAATGTTGACAAGCTCATTCATACAGTTGAAATAATATATTGTTTAGTGACTAAAAACCAGCAAACATTATCTTCCATTCAAACTCCAGGGATTCTTCGATTTTTGGAAATGGAAGAAGCCCTGAGAACGAGGTTGTCTCCTACTCCTGTTTGAAAGATTCAACGCGCAGCCAGAAATTGTTTCTTGTCTAAATTTGGTATTGATTGTACATTTACACGTTTTTTTGTAATTGTTGAATAGGAATTTGTACCGGTGTGATTTTTTGAGCCGAAGAAACTGGGCGTTTATGTCTGAGTTTGGTTGTCGGTGCAATATAGCAATTGTAAGCTTAGACTTTTACTAAAAAGTCGCTTTTCTGCAAGTCAGAATAGGAAATCCATCATCATGGCATTTTTATCAGGCTCAATATACGGGTAATATTTTGAGTGAGACAAAAAGCAAGACTTGCAAACTTAGAAGCAAATGCTCAACTTCTTTTTGGAAAAAAAAGATCGTCGGGAAGAAGAACTAACAGAAGAGTTCCAGCCTCGATCCTACCGTTTCTCCTCTTCCATCCAAATTTTAAAAAGGCAAGAAGCACTGGGAACGAGGGTGAGAAGATTCCGTGTTTCCAGCAGTAATCCCTCAGCTTGCAGAGCTGTTTATTTGTAATCATTCGAAAAACTGTTCTATATCTTTCAATATATTCACTCATAAATATATATTTATAAACCTTTTCTCTCAGTAAATAAAAACCTGTTCAAAGTCATTAATTTTGCGAACTTTGGGTAGATTTTTACTTCAGGCCGTTTTCCATTCAGATTTTTTTCCTGCGCTGGCGGAAAAAAGCGAGCGGATATTTAACTGAGCCTACGTAGTAGTCAAAATTTATAACTCTGACTGATATTTTTGATGCTCTCGCACAGAAAAAAAAACTTTTTTCCGCAGAAGAAAGCCCACTCGTACAATAGAGGAATTGGCAGATTAAAATATGTAAATTTTAAAGTCATTAGTTATAACAGGCATTTTAAAGTCGGTTTTAAAATTCCGCGCAGTTTTAAACATAAATGGAAATTAACAAAAAAATCTGGGCAGTAAAATATCAACTATCCCCATAAAGTATCAAAATAATGATTTTAAAGTGTCAAAATGGACCCACCTAGCCATAATTTCTTCAAATTATCGACCTTGTTTTTTTCGCATATTCTGAGCAATGTCAAATTAGAATGTCATAAGTAGCATGATTCTCTTTCTAAATATGTATATGTGGCTATTTAAGGATAATTCTCCATGATTTCCCAGTCATTCCCAGTCATTATTTTGACTTTGACATCATATTTTTCAAAAAAAAAAAATGTTTAATTGTTCTTCTCTGAAAAGTAGAATAGGAAGGCGCAATTTTCAAACGGTAAAATTAAAGTGAATGTGGTCATTTTATACAAGAAAGAATAGCTTTAAAATAGTCTGAAAAACCCCTTTAATTACATCGAGCATAAAGATAAATTATTTTCAATCAAGTGATTTGTTTAGTGTATATCGACCTTTAATGTGAATTTTTTTTTTTCTCCATGGTTTACTGTAATAGCCCATATTCTGTGTATAATATCCTTTCAAAAAATCTCGTTAATTTAAAATTTTTAATTAGAAGCTATAATAAGTTGAAATTTAAGATCGATATTCACTAAATTTATTTTCTTACCAGGAGTTTTTTAGTAGAATGTAGAATCATTTCAAAGTAAAGAAGAAGATACTTTGTTTGTACCATATACATGATAGCTTCTAGAATTTTTGTGATGAATAGAGCTTGGAAGCCCTGGGAACGAGGTTGGGCTGGTAAATAACGCTGATTCGTCATTATATTTGTTAATTAATTCAGTATGTATGTATAGCTTTATAGCACAGAAGAAAAAGTTAGATTTATAATTATTCGCACTGCGCAAAATCATGACGTTTCCATGCCCTTATAAAGACTGTATAGCACCGTATTTGGACTGACCAGTCCAAATACGGTGCTATACGGGCTTTATAAGGGCATGGATGCGCCTTGGTTTTCCGCAGTGTCGTAAATAGTCTTAATAGTCTTCTTTCTGCATCCCACACAAAGCCGTTAAAATACACGAGTTGACAACAAATGAAATATCGTGCCAAAACTGAAGCTATAATTGTTTTTCGTAATATGCTTAGTCAGAATATGATTAGATAAACAGAATTAATGGGACAACCTAAGAAACGTTTGGAGAAAATGTTTATGATCAGAAAAAGGTTCAACTCTATTTAAAATTTTTAAGGTAGTTTTGTATGGGGGAAAGGGGGAGGGTGTCAATTCGCCCCCCCCCCCCCAAAGTTTAGCAGGTATTAAGATAAAACTGCGAAATAATCTTGATCTTTTTACAAACTTTCTGCAAACAAATTGGACGATAGCTAACTTTAGCTGCCTCTCTCTGCACCACTGATTTGTGTTTACATTTTCTATAGGGACTCGTGTTCCTTTAGGAGCACAAAATAAATTCGGGAAAGGTGCATTGTATTTAAAAATGATAAAATTGCTACAATGGATACTGAATTTTCCCTGACGTCAGCATTTCAAAACAGGTGGTATAATTTTTTGGATGAAAAAGCTATTTTTGAACTTTTTTGTTTTCGTAACAAAAAATAATGTGACTAAGTCTCTTTATAATATTTCAAATATGTTTTTCAATTCTACTCCTTGAGAAAACTAAAAAAATCATTACTTTTAATATAGAGTGTTTCAAAAGTTCTGCCTTGTTGAGAGTGCCAGGGGAACTTTAGCCTGAGTTAAAATAGCCAGGGGAGAAGTATATCAGGCAAAGAGTTGCTGGATCTCCCGGCTAGGGTGATCTGATGGGAATGGTAGAATGCCAGTAAATTCTTTTGCAACTAACTTAACTGCATGAGCTTTCTCTTTTCAAAGTTTGATTCGTCAGCAAAGGCTTGGGTGGAGTGGGAGAAATGAATGACGTTTCTTCACTCTTAAAATCTTCTATAAGTTTTCACGGATTCAAAAAAATTTATAAGTTTAATATAATGTAAAAGAATCAACTGAATCTATGTATTTCTTATTATCGCAAGGTATAATAAAATGTGTTTATTCTCAAGCAGGGCTATTTTTGTGTGGCTTCACGTAGGTGAAATTTTAATGAGTGATTACATGAAGTTTTACCTAACGATAAATTTACGCTACATCAGTGCTTACATGAAGGTTAACAACGGCTACTTCATGTGACTAATCATATATCGGACGTAATTCAAAAAGTAACCCATTAAATTAAAAAAATGCATAGAAAAAGTGCATGTTTGTTTCACATTTATTGTAATCGTATGAAGTATCTTCCATCTTTAGAAATCAATGTTTTTCTTAAATATTTGCTTTTATTTCGCAGGAAATATAACCAACACTCTCTTGCAGTTACTTTTTAAAGTTTTTGTTTCATTGAGGGGTGCAGGCCATTACTTAAGCTCTGTGTAAGAGAATAAAAGAGCCAACCGGGTCCAGAAAACTACAAGAATATAGCTTTCGATCAAGTTAAATCGCTCTAGAAATCACAAATCACACGTGAAAAAAAACATAACAAAATGACTTGATGTGTAACACCTGATTGTAATATTGTTTTTGTTTGCGCCTCGTGGCCAACTTGGATTAAGCCATGCGGCTGTGGAGATATATAATTCCGATGAATCAGAATTTTGTATCACTTCTAACGCCCTTCTAACCGATTTAGTGCCGCTAAAACAAATCAATTTGGTAGTTTCTTATCAATACGAGTAAGCACGAGTAAGCATAAAACATGATTCAGTTATCCCTATTCTGTATAGGCTATTTAATAGAGTCGGTCCATATGTATAACAGATATAACACACCAACAGATGTGGCGATTCGATGTTACTGGTCGATGTGTATGTTGTCTTACATATATATGCTTGTTTAGCAATTAATTGATGTCGTTCGTCTGTTATAAGAACCGGATAACATAATTTGATGAATAACATTAATTAATTTTCATTATCCATCGTTCGTATGATGTAAAAATGAGTGAACTTTTTTTTTTACGGTTTCTATTATATTGTTCTTGACTAAATGAATGATATTCTTTAACTGAGTTTCATGTGATTATGTTACAAACCAAGTGAACTTGTGAACCAAGTGTGTCCCTAGAGCGCATTTGGTTCGGGTCTCACTTGGGGAACACACTTGGTTCAATACCATAACTCTTTGCGAATCTAACTCGCGGCATGAAATAAAGCACAGCGGCCATTGCGTAGGTTATAGAGAAATGTAATCAAAGTTTCTGTGAAGAAGTGACCTGGATAAACTTGGTAAAAAAATATCTGATGTGCGAGAGATATGGTGGGAACTCTCAGTCCATTTTAAAAGTCAGTGAAGCACAGCGCCATTGGAAAAATTTTCAGGAAAGGCCGGCTAAAAGTTTATAGGGGTGCGCTCTATCAGCGCGCCCCCGGTTGGAATAGGGTTAAGAGAATGAAAAGTAAATGATTAAATATTTTACAAGTACAACCAACTCGGGTTTCATAACATGTAGAAAGGATGATAAATTTGAAATTTCTTACAACGTTTTGCTATGAATGTTTTGCCTTGATTTGTTCATCAGCAATCTGGTCAGTAATTTATGCTTTTGGAGATCAAACAAACCAAAACAAATATGGCAGAGAAGGTACTTTGCTCTGAAAATAATTCAAGATGGGCATTACTAAACTTTGAACCTACCCAAACCCACCCAAACCCATCCAAACCCACCCAAACGCACCCAGATTCACTTAAATTTTGACCCAATTATCACATTATGGGCCATTTTTGTCCAAAATTAGACCAGATTTAGGCTCAACAGTAACATGCTCTGATTTTGATAAAATTTGGCACACTAATAAACTAATCATGCTGAATAAGATGTTACTAATTGAATTTTTAATTTTTTACATGACGTCATAATTTAGGCCAATTTAGGCCTAAAAATGAAAATTGCTCTGATTTTGATAAAAATTGGCACACAGACTAAATTAATTATGCTGAAAAAGATGTTACCAATCAAATTTTTAATTTTTCACATGACGTCATGATTTAGGCCAATTTGGACCTAAAAATGAAAAGTGCTCTGATTGTGATGAAAATTGGCACACTGACTAAATTAATTGTGCTGAAAAATATGTCACCAATCGAATTTTCAATTTTTTAACTGACCTCAAAATTTAGGCCAATTTGAGCCCAAGAATGAAAAGTGCTCTGATTTTGATGAAAAATATAGTAAGTAGGTAAAAAGTTTCTCTGTGTTCGTGGTTCGTATTAATTGATTTATATTATATACATTTTTAAGAGAAAAAAAATTACATTATAAAACACCAAATTTTTTATCAATAACTTACATAGTTAGATGCGAGGTCTGAAGTTGAAATTTGATAAAAAAAATATGCAACCACAAGCAGTTAAGGTTTAGAATGACAGTTAACTCAAGGCTGAGTTTTTATGAGTCACTTGAAACAACCACTTTGACATCAGTTTATCATAACAGGAAATATAACCAACACTCTCTTGCAGTTACTTTTTAAAGTTTTTGTTTCATTGAGGGGTGCAGGCCATTACTTAAGCTCTGTGTAAGAGAATAAAAGAGCCAACCGGGTCCAGAAAACTACAAGAATATAGCTTTCGATCAAGTTAAATCGCTCTAGAAATCACAAATCACACGTGAAAAAAAACATAACAAAATGACTTGATGTGTAACACCTGATTGTAATATTGTTTTTGTTTGCGCCTCGTGGCCAACTTGGATTAAGCCATGCGGCTGTGGAGATATATAATTCCGATGAATCAGAATTTTGTATCACTTCTAACGCCCTTCTAACCGATTTAGTGCCGCTAAAACAAATCAATTTGGTAGTTTCTTATCAATACGAGTAAGCACGAGTAAGCATAAAACATGATTCAGTTATCCCTATTCTGTATAGGCTATTTAATAGAGTCGGTCCATATGTATAACAGATATAACACACCAACAGATGTGGCGATTCGATGTTACTGGTCGATGTGTATGTTGTCTTACATATATATGCTTGTTTAGCAATTAATTGATGTCGTTCGTCTGTTATAAGAACCGGATAACATAATTTGATGAATAACATTAATTAATTTTCATTATCCATCGTTCGTATGATGTAAAAATGAGTGAACTTTTTTTTTTACGGTTTCTATTATATTGTTCTTGACTAAATGAATGATATTCTTTAACTGAGTTTCATGTGATTATGTTACAAACCAAGTGAACTTGTGAACCAAGTGTGTCCCTAGAGCGCATTTGGTTCGGGTCTCACTTGGGGAACACACTTGGTTCAATACCATAACTCTTTGCGAATCTAACTCGCGGCATGAAATAAAGCACAGCGGCCATTGCGTAGGTTATAGAGAAATGTAATCAAAGTTTCTGTGAAGAAGTGACCTGGATAAACTTGGTAAAAAAATATCTGATGTGCGAGAGATATGGTGGGAACTCTCAGTCCATTTTAAAAGTCAGTGAAGCACAGCGCCATTGGAAAAATTTTCAGGAAAGGCCGGCTAAAAGTTTATAGGGGTGCGCTCTATCAGCGCGCCCCCGGTTGGAATAGGGTTAAGAGAATGAAAAGTAAATGATTAAATATTTTACAAGTACAACCAACTCGGGTTTCATAACATGTAGAAAGGATGATAAATTTGAAATTTCTTACAACGTTTTGCTATGAATGTTTTGCCTTGATTTGTTCATCAGCAATCTGGTCAGTAATTTATGCTTTTGGAGATCAAACAAACCAAAACAAATATGGCAGAGAAGGTACTTTGCTCTGAAAATAATTCAAGATGGGCATTACTAAACTTTGAACCTACCCAAACCCACCCAAACCCATCCAAACCCACCCAAACGCACCCAGATTCACTTAAATTTTGACCCAATTATCACATTATGGGCCATTTTTGTCCAAAATTAGACCAGATTTAGGCTCAACAGTAACATGCTCTGATTTTGATAAAATTTGGCACACTAATAAACTAATCATGCTGAATAAGATGTTACTAATTGAATTTTTAATTTTTTACATGACGTCATAATTTAGGCCAATTTAGGCCTAAAAATGAAAATTGCTCTGATTTTGATAAAAATTGGCACACAGACTAAATTAATTATGCTGAAAAAGATGTTACCAATCAAATTTTTAATTTTTCACATGACGTCATGATTTAGGCCAATTTGGACCTAAAAATGAAAAGTGCTCTGATTGTGATGAAAATTGGCACACTGACTAAATTAATTGTGCTGAAAAATATGTCACCAATCGAATTTTCAATTTTTTAACTGACCTCAAAATTTAGGCCAATTTGAGCCCAAGAATGAAAAGTGCTCTGATTTTGATGAAAAATATAGTAAGTAGGTAAAAAGTTTCTCTGTGTTCGTGGTTCGTATTAATTGATTTATATTATATACATTTTTAAGAGAAAAAAAATTACATTATAAAACACCAAATTTTTTATCAATAACTTACATAGTTAGATGCGAGGTCTGAAGTTGAAATTTGATAAAAAAAATATGCAACCACAAGCAGTTAAGGTTTAGAATGACAGTTAACTCAAGGCTGAGTTTTTATGAGTCACTTGAAACAACCACTTTGACATCAGTTTATCATAACAGGATTCATTAATACAGAACTATGAACAAGATACAGTAATATGAAGTTACAGAAATGCTTACACTAAGAAACCAATATGCAACTTCAAGTTCAGCCATATCACTGAGACGTGTGAACTATTGCAAATGCAAATTCCATTTTTCATCTTTCTTGTTGCTTTTTTAAGAGGCGTACATTGATGATTTTCACAAAAATTTGCCAATTTCCTGATCCTCCCTCCCCACATCCACAAAACAGAAAATTATATATTTTTTTTGATATCAATCTGCAAACACAGGACAAATTTTATGACCCCCCCCCCCCCACCCTTTCCCTGTGTGCGGATGTACGTCATCAATGTCTGGTCAAATCTCTGGTGGCCTAAATCATGTTCCACTTTATCGTAAAATCATGAAACGAGAATTGAGTGTCTACAACATTAACTGGATTACTGAATGAAGAATTAAAAACTGTGACGAGGTTGAAGTTGGAAAAAAGCTTGTGAAAAGAAGCTTAAAAAACATGATTTTCACAAATTCAGCTGAAGAAAGAGTATGAAAACATACCTCTGTGTATTTTAGTGAAGTTTGTAAAACTTGTGGAGAAAGTGAAAAAATGTCGTTGCACCACTCGAGCCCATCATTTCTACATGATTTTTAGAAAGAATGCAAGTTAGTCATGTTTATATGCCTGAACATGGTCAAAAATAGTGTGACATTCCATTTCATTAATGGTCAAAATGTACAACTGGTATACTATACGTTTGTAACAATTTTAAAGTGGACAATCAAGGTTAACCATGAATCTACTACCTACAAAATGTAGCCCAGAAATCTTACCTTACAGAAGAATGTCTTGCGAAGCCTATTTTTCGACCGAGCAAAATCCTTGAAGAGGGAGGGGTGAGGGGGCATTAATTATGATAGGCAATAGGCAATAATTTTTGATAGGCAATAAGCTATGAACATGAAACTTAGGTACATAGCCTCTGATGATACCTACAAAAAATGACATAGTTTTGCGCCATTCTGAGATGACGCCATCGAAATATTCCAAAAAAATTCATAAAAATTGACCCATTTTCAAATTTTACAATATTTGGAGATATAATTAACATTTTTCATTTCGGTTTGGATTTTCTGATAGCTTTCGTAGATTAACATAAATCCCTGTTTTTTGATAATCAATTTTTGTTGCAAGGTGAACCTGTTGTGATATCACATCACGGTGCAAATATATTTTATCTACATGTGAGAATACTTGGCTTATTTATCTAAAAGGAGAGTGTTTCATGAAAAGTTAGAGAAAGCGCACAGAGAAACAAGAGTTTCTTACAAAAAATAACTAAGCAAGCATATTTTCTTGATAAAAAATTGCAATTTCTAGATTGATCTGGTCATTGACATGTCTAATGACAGAAATGGTGAATATTCCTGGATGGGGCATGCAGTTGATCATTTTATTTACTCTTTACAAGAAAGGAGCAGTTAAGGTTGCTGCTAATCTTACAATCTACTGTATTCCCTTACTTTGGACTGTCTTACTTTGAACTGACATTTTACACTCTGATAGAGTCAAGAAATGTGTAGCAAGTGTTGTCAAAGAAGTGATAAAAAAATTTCTAGGTAGTGTAAGTTGGTGAATGAAAAACCAAGGTCGTTGTGCTGAAAGGACAATGCATGTGCTGATGACACGATTTCTGCAGAAATTGTGATTATTTAATGCAAAGACTGATTTTCAAGGCTTCCTGAAATACAAAGTACTGTAAGTAGACAATATTTTCTTTTTTTCATAATCCATTGCATAATTGCTTTACCTCGAGCTCACTTGGTTCAATATTTCTTGGAAAGTTGACCCTCGTTTTTTCCAATTTTTTGATTTTACCATAAAATTCGAAGGTTATCCACGAAAAAAAATGGGAAATATAATCTTTGTTTGTCTGGAGTTCACTTGGTGGAGCTCACTTGGTTTAATAATTTCTTGAACCAAGTGAGTCCTTGAGATGTTGGACAGTTGACGTTCGTTTTTTACAATTTTTTGACTTTACCATAAAATTTGAAGGTTATCTACAAAAAATTAGAAAATTTTACTTTTCTATGTTTACCTGGAGTTCACTTGGTGGAGCTCACTTGGTTCAATAATTTCTTGATTATTAATAAAAAAGTTCTGCAAAAGTTTCTATTCTTTCGTTTATGGATGCTTTGAATACTAGAACGAGTCAATAAACAAAAAGTAGTGTTTTGGCAACGTCCAAATACCTTAGAGCGGTTTGATCTCTGCAGTGATGAATTGAATGAAGAAGATTTTTGATTTTTAATAGGCACTTCTACATATCACCTCGGTTTCATGGGTATTCATTAGAAGATTAGAAAGATTGTTTTGCCTTCAAAACTGATGTTGTCCAAGTGGATGTAAAAATTATCAATCCTTCGTGGATACTCATATTTTCTGGTTATTGTATATTCTCGTTTAATTTTATAGTATTTCTTGGTATTTCTTGACCAAGAAGTAAATAATAGTTTTGATAAATTATTTAGTGATGATTTTTTATTTAATATTTTTTTTAATTTTTAACCTCTTACCCATTAATATTTTCTTTTTCTTGTTTGCTTTTAAACAATATTCGTAAAACTAAATGAAAACACTCTTTAAAGATGAAAGAGCTAACGGTAGCATAACTGATGCGGGACCTTATCATATATCAACTGGAAAGAATATATTAATTATATATTAATTAATTTGCGTGTTTTTTAAATGTACAGAAAACTCTTATTTTCAACAAAAAAAGATAATGTCTTCAAATATCTGGTGTTTTTTGTCTGACTATAGTATGTAGCCCAGCCTGTCCTTTGACTGATATACTTAAACAATTTTGCAGTTTGCTTCAACCTGAAACCAAAGACTGGCTTTTATATTTTTGTTTCGATTCATAAATTAGTCAATAGGAATTACATATGTTGTCTCTTTTGTACCTTCCTCATTTCAGTAATTTCAGATTGTGAAGCTGTGAGCTTCGGATACTATGATCGGAAGAGCAATTTTAAGGACGGTAGGCAAGGGCAATGTCTTACTAATAAGAAATCGGAGCATTTTCCGCAATGTCTTGCTGATAAAAAATCGAAGCAATTTTCTATTTTCGGGCCTAAATTATGACATCACTTGTAAAATTAAAACTTTAATTAGTACTATCTCATTCAGTATAATTGATTTAGTCAGTGTGGTAAATTTCCTCAAAATCGGAGCACTTTTTATTTTTGGGTCCTAAGTGGGCCCATATGTTGACCTAAATTCGTAAACGTAAAATTAAAACTTAGTACCATCTTATTCAGTATAATGAATTAAGTCACTGGTCACTGAGTCGAATTTAATTAAAATCGGAGCATTTTTTATGACCTTACTCGTAATTATAACTAATTTGTCAATGTGTCAAATTTTATCAAATAATCCGCGAAATTTATTCACCTTGAAATATTTTGCCGTAAAACCATAGAAATACGGTAAAACATAATTTTATATAGTTGTTTCGAGTCAAAACATCTTCATGCAATTCTACTCGCGGACTCACTTGGTTTGGTAAAAAGTTGAAAGTTTGGTTTGATCCAAGTGTGTTTTGGACACATTTGTTTCAAGAGTTCACTTGGTTTGTCACAATTATAACACCACTCAGTTATTAAAAATATCACTATGCAACTCACCCTCCTTCCTTCTCAGACCATTTATTTGAAATTTATTATAAAACCTATCCATGATTACTTTTAGTATTGCTATAACTTACCGTGTCGGTATTTTAAGTCTTTTAACATCGAAATAACGTTATGTTTGACGTTATGACATCAAAATGACGTTACTTTCACTTAAAAAACGTCATGCACCCATTGAGTATTCTTAAGATGAAACATGAATATTACTCAGTGTGCAAAAACCTGCTCAAAGTCCGTAAAATAACCTTAGAACAACGTTTGACCAAACGTTGTTCTAAGGTTATTCTACGGACTTTGAACAGGTTTTGGGCCACTGGTTAGACTATAATATTTGAGATATTTGCAAGATTAAATGCTCTGTTAAGAACATAGATTTTAACATAAATGGTCAAACTAAGGTATACATAAGAAAAACCCTTCTTTTCTTGTCCAGCTGCCTCATCTTTCTACTTCACTTGAGTCTTACCAAGACTTGCAGAAAACAGCATTCATTTTCTTATTTGTTGTGTGACTATATGCACAAAAAAAATTTGTTGTGGTAGAAAGGGTTCAGGGTTAATGTTAAAGATACGCATCAAAATACGTGTAATTCATCAGTGGAGGAGAAACCACGTGCTCAGAATCTGATACATTTATACAAACTTAACCCCAATGTTATGTCAGCTGAAATTAAATTACAAACAACCTTTGTTCCAGTATTTTCAGAAGCTATAAGTGTTTATTTACTGACAAGGAGACTAGTAGCCAAACACATTTGAACATGTTTAAAATTACTCAACATGCATAGATATTGATAAACAGTGAAAAACAGTGTCGTGTTGGGATAAATGAAAATGTACATAGTAAATAAACTGAATGAAGCAACATGGAAAAGTTTTCTTCGATTTAAATATTTTCTGTAGTACGAAATAAAGAAGACAAAAAAGAAATGTAAGAAGAGAAAGAGAAGAAAGAGGATATTGAAATATATATATAGGCCAAATATATGAATATTTGTTGACACTGAGACCGTTGAGTACTGGATTTGTCCTTATTACTTGGTAAAAAAACATACATACGAAATTTTTAACAATGGAAATAAAAGGGCGCTCACGTTCATCCAGTTTTTTTGACAAAACAATAGAAAGACATCGAGTTTCCAAAACAGAAAAAAATGGAGACTTTTTTATCACACATGTTGATAATCCATTAAAAGAACAACGCAGCGGAACTCCGTTAACTGAAAGTATAAATGACATTCCTCAAAAGACAATTCAGCCTTATAGTTTGAAAGTAAAACATCCAGTAGAAGAAGAGAAAGAATACCAAAACAGTTACGAACTATCACCTCGCATACCTTTCCGAGAAAAACCTGTCAGGGAAATTATTAAAGAGGTTATTGAAGTGCAGTCAAGAGAACAAACAATTTCAGAAAATAATTTATGTCTGGAACTTTCAAATAAAATAAGAGAAAAAGTGAAATGTTTGGAATTTACCAGATATAAATATGTCGTATCAGTGATGTTGATTGACCAGTGTGAACAAGACTTAAAAATTGTAAGCCGTTGTGTATGGGACAATACATGCGATAATTTAGTTTCAGTAAACTGTTTGTTTAAAGGGAAATCATTGAATGTGGTTGTTTTTGCTTTGTATTTTAGTTAAGCTGAATCTGGTTACCTTTGAAGAATTGATTAGTGGATATATCTCTTTAAATAAAAGAATGGCATCCCAGTGGGCAAATACCTGCTCAAAGTCAGCAAAATAACGTTAGAGCAACGTTCGAATGAACGTTGCTCTA